>SNQJ01S0027232.1:150603-173902 GCA_010110895.2 Picea sitchensis | reverse complement strand
ATTCCAACTCGAGTTTGGGGAACTCTTGGAGCTTGATGGAGTTCTCTTTGTTCCAGGGTTGAGGGTTAACTTGCTCTCAATCTCAACCTTGGAGGATGTAGGATATTGTGTATTGTTCAAGAGGGAACATGTCTTTTTCTACAGGCAGGGAGTGGACCAGGTAGAGCTGCAACTGATCAGTAACCGGGTGGACAGGCTGTATATATTGAGAGGACAACCTTCAGTGTATGATTCAACGTTGGATGAGGAGCGTGAGGAGGCTTCTGAGACTGCGGTGGCGCCAAGGATGCAACCTTGCATTCCGAGTGAAGAGAGCGAGTCTCTTCTGAGCACTGACAGAAGGCTCAACTAGGTTGATCGAACCAATGCTCAAGATGAAGTGAGCTCAGGGTTTCGGGAAGCTGCCAGGAGAAGATCTTCTAGTTCGAGTTTTGTGCAGGTGTTGAGGATGGCTCCAGGTTCAAAGGGAGCTCCTATAGAGCACAGTGTGATGGGACCAGATGATGGAGGTGGCAGCGAGTACATCCCTTGCTAAGAGGGAGTGTTAGCTTTTTAGCTCGGGAGGTACTCTGCATGTTTTGTCTTGTATGCAGATGTTACCTTATGTTGACACTACCAGGCACTTAACTTTGTAATGAGTTTTTAATAAAGTTGTTAGAAAGTGGTTCTTTTATTAAAGTGACTTTTTAATAAAGTGTACCTTCTAATTTGAAAGTGACTTTATTTCATAAAGCACTTATGTAATAAAGTGAAATCACTTTAATAATTTAAGTGATTCATTTTGGAGGGAATGGATCATGACCCATGATCTTGAAAAAGGCAAGATCTAATCTTGGCCTTTGGATTTAGGGTTGGGGAAGGTGAAAAGACACTTTGGAGGGAAAATGTCATTTTTAGATTTATAAAAGAATACATTGGGTAGTGTGTAAGACATATTTAGAGAAGGAGCAAGAGAGATTTTCTGAGTAAGCTTGAGAGAGGAAAATGAGCTGCAAAGAGGGCACAAATCCCAAGGAAAGATTTTTTGTTTTGTGGCTGAGTTATTTTTCTGTTGTTGGAGGCCGTACTGCACGGATCCGTACAGTCCGTACAACAATAGGAAAGGGAACAAATTTCAAGGCGGGGCTTGGCATAGATTTCGAGGCTGTTTTTTGTGATGTTGGGCCGTACAGAACAATTCGTACTACAGACTGGTGGCTCTGTTTTCGTGGAGATTCCATTTCTGGGAGGGCCACACAACAACACAGACTTGGCACGGAAATCGAGGAAGATTTTTTGTGGGACTGTTTGGGTGCTGTAAGTGATTTCTCTTGGCTGGAAATGTGATTTTGCTGCTGTACTGTACTTTCCTGAAGCTAAATAATAATCTCTCTCTCTCTCTCTCTCTCTCGTTGGGTTTCCCCACATTGGGGTTTTCCCTGACATTTGCCTAAATTTATGAGTTTTATGGGTTGTTGTCCATTGTGTTTATTTCCGCTGCATATTTGCTTAGCAATGTGTATTTTTGCTTATGGTAATTTCTGAATGTGGGTTTGAGGCATTTATGAAGTTCATGCAAGACAATTATCTCTAGGTTGCTAAGTGTTTGACAAAATTTTTAGCTTGTTGATTTTTATCATTAAAAATCTACAGATATCATAGCAGAGCCCAAACTAAAAAATATGCGAGAAGTACTCTTTTTGTCATCTGCACTCCCTGCCCAATCTGAATCAGTAAATCCATGGCATATCTCAAACCATAATTTAGCGTCCCACGAAGATATCTCAAAATGTGCTTTGCAACTATCCAATGTTCATGTCTAGGTTTCAACTGGAATTGGCTCAAGTTCACAACAAAGCAAATATCCGACCGAGTATTAACCAAATACATCAATGAGCCAATCAATTGCCGGTTCAGGGAGGAATTTACTAGATAAGAACCAAAGTCTCTCAACTTCCTCAGATTTGTCACCATGGATTTGCAATCCATCATCCCAAACTTCTGAAGGATCTTTACAACATACTTCCCTTGCCCTAGGAAGATTTCACCACGCTTCTTCCATACTTCTAGTCCCAAATAATAATGCATGAGACCAAGATCCGTCATATCTAAATCAGAGGCTAACTCCCTCTTACACTGAATAATGAGAGGCTTTGCACTTGTCGGAAACAAATCATCAACATATAGTAGCCGGATCACAAGTGCATCATTCACAACCTTGTAATAAGGACATGGATCAACAGAGCTCTTGGAAAATCCAAGTTTCATCAAGTAACTATCAATTCATGCATACCAAGCTCTTGGAGCTTGCTTGAGTCCATACAAGGCCTTCTTTAATCTGCATACATGGGTTTCTCTCGGGTGTACCTCAAAACCTTAAGGTTGCTCTATGTATACTTCTTCCTCAATTACTCCATTGAGAAAAGCATTCTTTACATCCATCTGATGTAAACTCCAACCCATGGATGCTGCAAGAGATATGATTGGTCTAATAGAGGTGTATCTAGCAACTGGAGCAAACGTCTCATCATAGTCTTCTCCCTCCTGGGAGAACATTCTAGCCATGAATCTTGCCTTGTATTTATCGATACTTTATAGACTTTCCTTCAGGTCTAGGCACAATTTCCAATACATCACGATGGATTGATTTTCTTCCATCACAACTTCCTTCCATTCTTTCTTCTTGATTGACAACCAAAGATCCTCAAGTGTTCAACACTTGGCTTCTTTTCGAAGAAGGCATCTTTTGGAGTCACGTTCTTCAATATATGATGAAGACTTCTATTCTGAACATATACGACTGTCATAACTGCTTCTCCCCATAGAAACATGGATAGATTCTGGTCATTCATCATTGCCTTGATAGATTCTTCAATGGATCGGTTCTTTCTTTCTGCTACACCATTTTGCTTAGGATTGTAGGGAGTAGTGAGTTCCCTCCTAATCTCGACCTCTCTGTAGAATGTTTTGAAATCATCTAAGGTGTACTCTCTCGCTAAGTGAGGAGGTTGACATTGGTCCACACACATCTGAGTGAATGATGTCCAAAAATTCTTTTGCTTTATACGCTTCCTTTTAGAATTGGTACTTGGTGAGATCACCTGCCTCGCCACTTGATGGAGTCATCTACTCCAAGGTTGCAACTGTCACTGTAGCTCCTTCTTAAAGATATTGCCTGTGACCTGGAACTTGGAGCCTCAACTGCTTGTTCCTCTGAATGTACTGAATCCAAGATCACTGCTTGGACAAGGTCTCTTGTACATTCCTTGCAAAACATACTCGTGCTTTGCTGAATAATATAACATGAAAAGCATATACAAGTGCATACCTTTGAAATTTGCAACATCGTTTAGCTTGTCTTCTAATCTGAAACTAGACACCATCTTGACAAGAAGAGGTTAGAAACTGAATCAAAAAGGTTCAATGATTAGAACAAGCTAGAAATCCTAAAATTTCAACTTTGACTATGAAATCAATTTTGACGAAAAGTCAACCTTTGACTTTGACTAGTCAAACTTTAACTTTGACTTTGACTTTGACCAAGAACTTAAACTTGACATTTTTGTTGGCTGAGGACACCAGAGGGTGCGCTAGGATAGGGCACACTAGAGTATCCAGAAATTAGGTCCAACTTTTCACTTAAGGTGCCCAAAGAATTAGATTAGGGTTTGCTGCAGCTGTAAAATCAGAAACCCTAGTTGGAGCTGTAACTGGTGCTATAATGAGCTTGACAAAGAACTCCCACTCTACCATCCAGCGATTAGACTGTTATGAAGGTAGTGTGGGCCCATAGCTTGTTAAAATATTCGATGTGCTCGTTTTACCATAGACAATATCACTATTGTCACCCAACTATAGCCACACAACCACTCCCGAGCACCATAACCTTCACTAGATAGAATGATTCCAGAAGCAGCACTAGAACTAACAGATAACCAAGAGAGCACATCTTTCTCCAAAGATAGCTCACCAGATAGAAAGTCCCAAAGCCACAGAACAAGAACAATACTCAGCTGCAACAATTGCAATTGCAGTCGTTGCAACAACAGTTGCACTTACCAAGAATACCACCAAGAATATCAAAATACCACCAAGAATGTGACCAAGAATACCACCAAGATATACTAGAAGGTAGGGCGCATATCTTATGCTCGATAACACTAGACAAAGAGACCAAGAATCACCCCAAAAGATCCACCTTCAATTCTTGCAGCTGCAATTCCAAAATTGCGCTATACTTGAGAGAGTGAGTGAGGTGTGTGAGTACAAATGAGCTCAAGTGCCCTCTAATTATAGTGGTTCTTGTCACTTGTCTGGGCCGACTTGTCCTTCTAGAAGCTAATACTTTAATATTAATTCTTTTACTAAGCTGACCTGTCTTCTAGGGTTTCTACACATCTGTTTAGGGTTTCTCTTGCTTCCGGAATATTCTATTCTAGTCAAAGGTTACACATGGTGGTTAATACCTCCCGCATGTACCATAATATCAACATCTTGTAGATGTAGTTCCTGATATCTAGTAGTAGATACAAAGTGTTTGACGAACTTTCCCGATAGGAAAGTAGCACATAGCGCCCTTTGAGGAAGGACAAGGTTGGAGAGAAAACATAGTCCATCAGTTGGTACATGCAGATGTTTGTGGACCAATGAACGTGACATGCATCGCTAGTGCTAGGTATTTCCTTATTTTTGTTAATGACTACAGTAGGAAAATTTGGGTCTTTTTGAAATTGAAATCTTAAGTGTAATGAATTTCAAAAGTTTAAAGCATAGTGGAGAAAGAGTCACGTGTCACATTACTATTCTTAGGTCTGATAATGGCAGAGAATTCTATTCTAGGAATCCAATAACTTTTGTGGTAAACATGGGATCAAAAGATAGTTTGCTGCACCACACAATCCACAATAGAAATGGAGTAGTTGAGAGGCAGAACCACACTGTCATAGAGATGGTCGAACACATGTCTTCCGAAGAGGTTTTAGATCGAGGCAATGTTCATAGCTATATGGTTACTAAATAGATCCCCAATGATGGCAATGAAGCAAAAATCCTTAGAGGAAGCATGGTTTGGGAGGAAGCCCAAAGTCAATGATCTTAAGGTCTTTTGTTTTATTATCTATGCTTGGTTTCCAAATCAGAAAAGAACCAAGTTAGACCCTAAGAGCAAGAAACAGATGATCATAGGGTACAACGATGGTCATAGAACTTATAGGTTGGTTGATGTTGACACCAATCAATTGAGCTTTAGTAGAGATGACCTAGTTGACGAGGAAGCTAGACCTTTCTAAGCTTCTCCAGAGTTCAAAATTACAACAAACTGTGTCAATTTCCTATAACTCAACACAAAAGCTAATGCCAATAATTTATTGTAACGTAGAAATATTCTAGCTGATATAAATCTGGAAATTATGCAATTAATCTACAACTGAGTTATAAACCAAAAAATAAATAGCAGAAGCATACACAGAGACCAAACACAAAATTAGACAACTCCAAAAAATACCTTGGAAACCCCAGTGTAGGGAAAACCAACAAAGGAGGGGCTTTATTTGGTTTAGAGGAATGAGAAAATTATAGCAGAAAACCCATAATTTCTTGCAGCATGAATCAACTCACTATCCAGTAGTACAGCCCAACCAAGATGAGGCTATATGGCCCAACCAAGATGAGGCTGTACGACCCAACACAATAGGACCTGTATGACCCTGTACTGTACGACCTTTGATTTTCGACCCTCTTCTGCTGATGTGGTACATCCAAATTTGGCCCTCTTCCTTGCTGTTGTATGGCCTCCTTGCTTGCTGATGTGTGCTTGTTGTACAACCCTACAGATTCGGCCCAGCCAAAGCACCCATCTCTCAGCTCTGCTCTTGTCCTCTTCCTCAACCAAGCGTCCTCCTTCAACTCACTTGCTCAATCTCACAAATGAGGAAATGCATGTCCTCTTCACTCTCAACCCCTCTTTATCCTTCCTTCAACCACCTTTCTGTCTTGAGATGTGTGCCTAGCCATGCCTTCAATGGCTCAGATTGAGGCGCCCCTACTTAGATAGACCCCACACTCCACTAAACCATGCGCCCCACTAGATTGGGCCCCACAATCCACTGAAGACTGGATTTTTGCTGAATTCCTAAGTTATACTTAGGCTAAGATAAATAGGTTGATCTAGGTATGTTTAATGTGTCCATCAATATGCCTAGCACAATTAGGCCCATGTTGAGACCAATGTTACCAGAACCGAACCGGTCGACCCCAAAAACCAGAACCGAACCGGAACCGGAAAAAAACTTGATAAAAAAACCGATCACTAAAAATACATAAAATATTCAAATTTTTGAAAAACAAATACATATTCATGTGCATCCATGTGAATCTTTGTCTTTCCCTTCAACCACTCTTCTCTCTGCCCAGTGCCTACGAATAAGACAGAGGTTGGTGTGCAGATACACCACTAAGTCACTTGACACGATGACAAAGAGAAGAGTTCAACAAAAGAATTTATACTTGAGTGAAGTGTACATTTTTATTGGGGTCGTGACAGAAGAGTTCAACAATCAATGCCACCAACATCGAGGTACATAAAGGGTATGGTGCCCTTGATTAAATGTCAGTTTCATACCCTCTTACATGATAGAATCCAGTGGAAACATTGCAATCCTGCCAATCTTACCTCTTACATGATAGAATCCAAGGAAACGTTGCAATCCTGCCAAACTTGAAATCCTAAAAACTGCTAAGTTCCAATAATTTTGAATGGGACCTAAAATTCTACTCTCTCCATACGAAGTCCAATGATATTGGAAATACTCTCAAACATCCCGCAACAATTAATGGTAATGTTAAAAATTTATAAAGGATGAAAATGAAAGAGAAAATGAGAATGTCACTTTTTAAGAATTTAATATTACTTCATTAATTACTCAAGAGAAGCCAAATGAGTAGTGTGAGTGAAAGAGAGGGGGTGGGGTTGGCTTTATAGCTTCATTAGGGGCTCTAGACAATTCTAGAAGCTTCCCATGCATGCCCCTAACCCTAATTTAAAAAAAAAATTAAAAATTCCCTCACTTTTCCAGCCGCGTGCCTCATTGGCAAAAAAAATCCGGTTCCGTACGGAACCGGTCTGAAGCGGTTCAGGGGGCCGGTTTGAACCGGTCTGGGCTCGGAACCGGTCGGACCGACCGGTTTTACCGGTTCCGGTTTGATTCTGGTAACACTGGTTGAGACACCTTTTGAGCTATAGAAACTAACACTCCCTCTTAGTGAGGAAGGTGTCTCCACCTGGATCAATCTTCGACCCCAACAAATCTGCAGCTGTTGCTGTAGTTGCTCCCTTTGAATTGGAAGACCCTCCTCCTACCTTTGTTGCACTCTGATCTAATGACTTACTCTTCTCATCCATCAATGTCATGTCATACCAGCTGTGACAGACTTAGCAGTCTTAGATGAAGCCACTCGTCCACTAGACTCAATCTCTGACATTGATCTCTAATCCAAGATCCCCTTGGACCCAACTACAAGCTGTCCAAGCACTGTGTACATCATGCTCTTCCTGATGCCAAGCCTCACTGCTGCATCCAAGGTTGCTCCCTCTGAACGTATGAGTACCTGTCCATCCTCGAAGATCACTACGTACCCCATATCCTCCAAAGCTAATTCTGAGAGCAAATTAACCCTCAACTCTGGAACAAACAACACCTTGACCACCTCCAAAGAACCACCTGACTCTAGATGGAATATCACGCATCCAACCCCCTTCACTGCATGCATGGTGCTAGCCCCACATCTCAAATGCGAGTTTGAGCCCATCTCTGAAACACTAAGGAACACTGACCTCATTCTCGTCAAATGGAGAGATGATCCACTCTCCACGATCCATGCTCCAATGTCCTCCAACTTTGCAAATCTATTGTTGCTCAAAAGAAAAGCGACCACAGAAAATTCCTCCTTGAATTTCTCTGCAATCTTATCTATCTTAGATGCTAATGTTGCTAGATGTGCCTCCTTCTTCTTCTTCTTGGGACCTTGGCTTGCATAGTGGCCAACCTTGTGACATGCAAAGCATTTCACTTTGCTCATGTCCCTGCCACCTGGAACCTCCTCCTTTGCTCTTCTTCACATGAAGAGCCACATTCTCCTCCTCTTCACTCTTTGGATGGCTAGCCTGAGAGGCATCAACTCGCAACTCCTCTTGGGTGAAGTCATCCCATAACCTCTCTCAATCAGGGAGTTTCTCCCGAGCTACCACTCCTCAGACAAACACTTTCCACTCTTGGTGAAGCCATTCAAGGTTGTCTTCGCTCTCTCTCTCTCTCTCTCGTCCACTGGCTCTCCCACAGTTACCAGTTCATCTTTGATATGAGTGAACTTAGTGAGGTATGTAACCACTGACTCTCCCTTGGCTAACTTCTCTCTTAGTAGCATCTTCCTGCTCTGGTTATTAGACTGGTACAACTTCACTAGGGCCTTCCACATATCCTTAGCTGCCTTCTTGCCAGACAAATTAGGAATGATGTGGTCTTTGACTCGATCAACAATAATCCTCGTCGTCACATACTTCTTGAGATGGGTTTCTTGTTGTGTTGGATCAGCTGGAAGTACTGCCTTCCCTTCAACAAACTCCCACAATCCACTTTCCTCCAGCAACAAACCCATTCGCTCCCACCATGGACTGAAGTTTGAGGCGCCCTCCAGCCTGTCTTCGAACCTCAAGCCCGCATTGGCCATTTAAGTCTCTGACTCACACACTCTTTCTGGTAACACACCCCCTTGCTGATTCACACCCTGATCTGCACACCAAATAACTTTGCTCCTTTTGTACTCAGAGGCTGAGCTCTAATACCATGTTAATTTCCTATAACTCAACACATAAATTAATGCCAATAATTTACTTTAACCCAAAAATATTCTAGCTGATATAAATCTGGAAATTATGCAATTAATCTACAGCTGAGTTATAAACCAGAAAATAAACAACAGAAGCATACACAGAGACCAAGCACAAAATTAGACAACACCAAAAAATAACCTGGAAACCCCAATGTGGGGAAAACCAACAAAGGAGGCGCTTTATTGGGTTTAGAGGAATGAGAAAATTACAGCAGAAAACCCAAAATTTCTTACAGTAGAAATCAGCTCACTATCCAGAAGTACAACCCAACCAATATGAGGTTGTACGACCCAACAAAGTATGACCTGTACGACCCTGTACATTATGGCTTGTACAACCCGCCTTCTCTGTCCTCTCTTGCTCAGAAAATCGGCCTGTACGGCCTCTGATTTTCGGCCCTCTTCTGCTGATGTGGTACAACCAGAATTGGCCCTCTTCCTTGCTGCAGTACGACCTCTAGTATGGCCTCCTTGCGTGCTGATGTGTGCTTGCTGTACGACCCTGCTCTTCCTTGCAGATTTGACCTAGCCAAAGCGCCCCTCTCTCAGCTCTGCTCTTGCCCTCTTCTTCAGCCAACAATGCCTGAACCATGCGCCCTCTTTCAGCTCACTTGGTCAATCTCACAAATGAGAAAATGTGTGTCCTCGTCACCCTCAACCCCTCTCTTTAACCTTCCTTCAGCCACATTTCTGTCTTGAGATGTGTGCCTAGCCATGCCTTCAATGGCTCAGATTGAGGTGCCCCTCCTTGGCTGGACCCCACACTCCACTAAGCCATCCGCCCCACTAGACTGGGCTCCACAATCCACTCAAGACTGAATTTTTTCTTAATTCCTAAGTTAGACTTAGGCTAAGATAAATAGGTTGATCTGGGCATGTTTAATGTGTCCATCAATATGCATAGGACATTTAGGCCCATGCTGAGACACCTTTTGAGCTATAGAAACTAACAAAAAGTCAATTGTGGCCAAGGATTTAGGTGTCAAGCTTCTAGGAGCTCCACCTGAAAGGGGGGAAGATTATGAACATGAGGAGTCTTCCATGTCGGTAATTTCTAGTGTAGACAACGGTCAACCCGAATCAACATTCAGATGATAGAGGGGACAAGTCATGTTGACAATACTGACTTGGATGAGGAGGATCGCATGGAGAGGCTAAAGTGGTGGCACAACACCTTTGGAGATGTTTGGGTAGGTAAAATTATTGAGGGACAATCAGCAAGAGATGAGAGCAAATAGAAATGAAACATGGTTAACTTTGCTCTGATGGCCAATGTTCAGGGAGTTTATGACCCACAGTTGTTTGAGGAGGCAATAGGGAAACCCGAATGGGAGAAGGCCATGTCAACTGAATACGAGAGTTTTATAAAAATAAGACATGGGATCTCACAGATCTTCCTCCAGGAAAGAGCATGCACCCAGGGCATGGTGCATTAAGATTGAGAGGTACTTGAATGGACAAGGGTTCCATCACAGTCCTTCAGATTCCAATCTATATGTCAAAAGCGTTGGTAACAATATCATTCTGCTAGTCATATATGTAAATGACATCATTATTATAGGTAGTGAGCCAAGTGCTATTGAATAGATCAAATCTAATATGAGTAAAGATTTTTACATGACTGATCTAGGCCTCTTACATTACTATCTAGGTGTAAAAGTTTGGCAAACATGGAGCAACAATTTTACCAAGAGTTTGCATGACAAGTTCAGAATGACGGATTGCAAAATATAGTCTACACCTATGGAGAAAGGGTTGAAGCTTTCAGTTGAGATCGACTCCAAGGCAGTTAAAGAGTTTGTCTATAGGCAACTAGTGGGGATTTTAGTATACCTTACAACCACTAGGCCTGTTTTGAGCTATGATGTGAGCTTCATTTCCAGATTCATGATAGCACTGAAGGTCGAGCATTGGACTGTAGCAAAGAGGGTGTTGAGATATGTGAAAGGGACACTTGACTTTGGTATTTTATAGAGCAGAAGAAAACACCTTAGGCTATGTGGGTATACAAATTCAGATTGGGCAAGTTGTGTGGATGAAATTAAATCAACTTCTAGATATGTATTCAACCTTGGCATGGATGCAATCACATGGACCAGCAAGAAACAACATATAGGAGCACTTTCATCGACAAAAGTGGAATATCAAGGAGCAGTGGGCAGAGGATGTGAGGTTGTTTGGCTCAGGAGACTGCTTTAAGACATGATGATGCAATAGACAGAGCCAATAGCCCTCATCTATGACAATCGAGGGGTGCTCAAATTAACCAAGAATCTAGTCTTGCAAGAGTGTACCGAGCATGTTGAGATACCCACTTCATCAATGAGCTTGTAGAGGATGGATCTATTGAGTTGCTGTATTGTCCCACCATAGAGGACCAAATTGTAGACATTTTAACCAAGTCTTTGGGTCTTGAAAAATATGTAAAATTCCGTGATAAGCTTGGTGTTGTTAGTAGATTGACCATTAGGGGAGGGTGTTAAAGCAAATGTCAGATTATAATTGTCAATTATATATTAGACATAGGCATTAATAAAGTTTCTTTGACTTTAGGTTATTTTATGCTTTTATGCTTTATTTTACTTTAATATGTTTCTCGGTCTATTCCACGTTCGTAAAGTGGATTGACTCAACTAGCGTATAACCCTTTATGAAAAAGCTTTTGCTTTCTCATTTATACAATGCAATACAAAGAACTCTCTCTTGTGTATCTTGGTTTTCTTTGATTGTTTGAATTCCATGATATTATTGATTCCATCTTTAATCCTAGTCACAGATTTGTGAGTTTTCTGCGTTATTTGGACATATCTAATCATAAGTTTGAAGTTCATTATTGTTGATTTGAAAAGGAAAAGTAGAGACTGAGTATTTTATTGCAGATCAGCAAGTTAAATTGCAGATTTGAGGGGTTATTTTCCCCAGTAGTTTTAAGTTTGAAGCCTCAAATCATTTAGGGAAATTACCTAGGGCCAGCAAGTGCTAAGCCCAAAGTGAGAGGGATTGCGTGAGGTGATATTGGCACTTTCCTTAAGTGTTCATTCAATCCCCTTGGGTCTAAATTCTGCAAGGACAGTTTGGAGTGATAACAAACATTAATAAAAGAATTTCATCTTATCTTGTCTTCAGTATAGCAACCAATATAATGTAGATTTTTGTGCACTGTCAAAGTGTTAAGATATATTTTGGCCTTATTGCAGAATTCCATCCAAATCTGGTGGGTTTAACGGGAAGTCAGAGTGATATCAGACAGGTTGCCCGGGAATTCCGAGTTTACTACATGAAGACAGAAGAGGAAGAAGCTGATTACCTTGTAGACCATTCGATTATCATGTATGTAATAGCTTCCCCTGTTCAAACTTTATACTATTTTAACCTTATGTTTTTGTTGTCAAATAATATCTTATTATTCCAGACTCCAGCAATGAAAATATGAATATTAAAAAATTGGCTGTAGTTTTTACTGAATTGTTTCTGTCTTTCAAAGCTTGTATTGTTTTTTATAAATCTCTTTTGGCATTTGTTATCGTTAGTAGGAATAACAGTTGAGTGGTTACTAACATCCTTTAGGCAAATTGTCTCATTGATTCAGTAGTCTAGAGAGGAAGGGCTATTCTTAACAGTGTCAATTTCATTTTTTTGTTTGTCATTACTGAAAGTCTACAACATTTTGAATTGTCTAGGGCTTGCAGGTAGAACTTCCTTTTTGTCAAGGATTGATTCTGTAAATACTCCATACCTACATTTTTTGGTAGTAACTTAGTAAGATAATTGGCTAATTTAGTTACTTTGAATTCTAAAATGAACTCCAGCTTTTTATTCTAATTTGAAGTCTAGAATATCCTGAACTCTCTAATTGATGTAATTAAGAGCCATAACTGCATCACTTGAAAAGTTCAAAGGTTCACTGGGGGGAACTGTTTGTTTCTATGAAAGAATAATAAATTTGTTTCACAAAAGTGTTATTTAGGAAACATAAAAATACTTCCTTATTTAGGAAACTTATTTTCTTGGAAGGAACCTCATGCAAAAAACTGTAGCTGCATTTTGACCTTAAGACCACCTTGCAGCAGCCTTACCTGAAGTACTCAAAACAATTCAAGTAAATAACTCAGTGCACCGAAGAAAGTGAAATTCATGATCTTCCTTTGTCTAGATGAAATTTTGTATAATGCTATGTGCCCTTAAATATTGTAAATGTTGACACATGTTTCAGTCCACTATATTTCCGTGTATTGTTATGTCTATTCTCAATTACTCTTATGTTAGATCAAGTTTCCCTCTATTTAAAAAAATGCCCCAAAGACCACAGTTATTATTTTTTTTTTGTACATGTCGTTCACGGCACCAAAGACCAGTAGCTCGCTACGTCCACGGAAAACCCCCCCGAAATCCGCGAGAGAACATGGGGGAGGCAGGATTGGCGGGATATTGATTGCTCAAGAACAGGAGCAACATACTCAACAACAAGAGTATCTTATAGACCCATTAAGGGCATCACATGTCACTTACAAGGAATTGAACCTGGGTGGGGAGGATAACAACCATTCCTCCCAACCACCCAAACTACGTCCAATGGACGTAAATACTAGGACATCCCGGGCGGTCACCCATCCTAGTACTACTCTAGCCCGAGTGCGCTTAACTGCAGAGTTCTAATGGGATCCAATGCATTAATGCTAATGCTGTAAGCATCCCAAAGACTACAGTTATGTCTCAAGCATTTTAGTAATTTTGCAGGATCTGGATATACTCAGGACATTATGTGATAATGGTGTTGGATTACCATTTCTCTTGATTATTGACCTTTTCTAGAAGTACAACATACATTCTTGTAACTTCTATATTGATTATTGGTTGTTGCAGTAAATTGATGATCTGACCTAAAAGTAAAGCATAAAATAACACTTCATTTTAAATGTGTTAGTTAATAATACGCCTTGTCCAAAATTTGCTGGGGTGGCATTCTATATTTTAACAATTATTGGATAATTTTTAAGAATTTCTTGCTTTTTGGGCTTTCACCATTTTCAAAGGTTTTGGCTTGAAGTTTAGAATCTTGAGAGAAGATCTCTCTATTCTGTGTAGATCCATTTTTGGCTAAAACGGTATCCTTATCTTCAGTAACTAAATATGCGACAGAGTTTGTTCTATATTACAATTTTTTTTCCGAAGAAAAATCGTAATTTTTATTCCAGGAGAAAAGAGGTCACATTTCAACATGCGTAAATAATTCCACCCAGCCAAAACATTCAGAGGGAAATTGCCAAAAAGATCAAACCCTACAAATAACTGTCCAGGGACTTGAATGTCCAGTTATACATAAAAAATAGACTGTAGTCTGTTACAAAATAACATCAGGGAATTTCAAACAAAAACATCTGGGCAGCATCAAACTATTATTCACATAAGACTCAGATAGTCTCCATAAACAGCTGCATAAAAAGGAATTAGTAATAATGGGATCTAAGAAAAGAGGGGTGTGGTACACCCTCGTCAAACTCGGAAATCTCCCAAGCTCCATCTTCCAGCTCCAAAGCTTTCTTGGATAACTAATCTGCTTCAGTGTTTAACTCCTTGTAAATATGGGAGAAATAACTGAAGGAAAGACTGTTTACTGACAGCGTTGCTTGCTCAAATAGAGGTCTTATTACCATGTTGTGCATACCAAAAGATCCGAGTTTACCACCAGCTTCAAGTCTCCCATGATTTGAATGCAAGTAATGTTTCTTTCCGAAGCCAGCCTCAGGTCTAAAACTAGTGTTCTCCATTCAGCCTGGTTATTGGTTCTGCCTTCTAAACTTTCTGTGAATCAGATGTTATGAGTCGCTGAAATAGGTCATGCACCCAGCCCCACAAGATTCAGGGGTGTGCTGATAGGCACCATCAAAAAATGCCCATGGAAAATATTTGTCTACCTCTATATTGCCTATATCTGCCTAGGAGGTTTGACATTTGGGGTAGACTTGATACCTTCATACAAACACTGAATTTGATGCTGTACCGGAAATCAGGGATGATTTTAAGGTTGTAAATTTATTTTAAAATGTAGAAACCTTGGTGAATCTTACAATCCTTCATATGCCAACTATAAAATGTTTGGTGATATTTTTATAAAAATATTCAAATTTCTAAGGATTTTATATAGTTTGTAAAAAAATTTGGTGATTTTTAAGGTAAAATAATTTTATCCTATAGAATTTGGGCGAATCATTTTTAGAAAAACGAATATTTTTTTGGGAAAACCATGGAAAATTAGCCCATGAGCGAAATTTAGCCCCTAAAATCATCCATGCCGGAAACTAAGGAACCTCATTGTCTTTGAAGAGATCAGTGTTTCTTGCCATCCAAATAGCCCAGTGTACAATCAGAGTCTGAACCTTTAAACTCCTTAAGAGACTTGGTATTAAACCACTTATGCATACAATGAAGTAGAGTGTTTTCTTGCCATGTAGCTCGGCATCCTGCCAAAGATTGAATACAACTCCATACTTCCTTAGCGAAGGCTCAATGAACCTATGCTATCAGGATATAGATAGAGATCCAGATATGAATCTGCCAGATTTTTGTATAACTAGGATCTTTATGCAGTAGGGATACATCAAGTACAGAAATATAATAATATTTTTTATATTTAAAAAAACATATTTAGAGTCAAGATTCAAAAGTATTCATGAATCACAACATTAGAACTGAAATCATAAGATAATTTATAAATCTGAAGATTGAAATCATGATGCATCATGCCTCGTACAAAAAGGATAATAGTAAATAAAAAAATGATTGTATCATCATAGAACACTCTACAAATACGATAATATATAGTAGGTCCAACTACATATCCTGAAATGGGTCTACATCCTCATCATTTGCATATTGCAACTCCATATCATGAATAAGGGACGGGGGCCTAGGAATGTTTGAAGTTGTAGCAGAAGGATAGACGGGTGGAGTAACATCCTCAACTAGGTTGAGGTGAGTCATGGCATTAAGTGTTATGTTTAAGCTAGAGTTCTCGAACCCTTCTTACATTCATTTGTTGGACATCAATACATTTGTCTTATCTTATATGTATTAGAATGTGATAAAAGGCGGAGGTAGGAATTGACGCACATAAGATCCTTAGCCTTTATTGCTCCTAGTCTATTTCGCTTCACTGAATGGATGAAGCTATATGTACTCCAATTCCTTTTTGCTAATGAAGAATTCACAACCTACGATAACAACCTTGTTGGTAGAGTTGAGGGATGAATGCTATTGCCGCTATGGATGCCCCACCAAATAATAAGATCCATATTCCCTCGATCATCCATGGCTAGTGGCTCTAAAATGTTACCAGTGGATTGTACAAATGCTCCAAATTCCTCCTGTACTTCCGATGCAATTCCCACATTCATATAGATTTTCTTCAGAGTTGTCTTATATCCTTGTATCACTTCAAAATCCTTGTTTGGGGCTGTTCTATCTGGTAAAGATAATTTTGGAATGATAATATTTGGGGTGCAGTGCATAGATCAAAAGGTGTAATGGCGTGGTTATTTTGTTCCACCTTTTTGTAACTATGCCTTTCACTTCATGGTAAAATAGTTCAATGGAATCAATACATTTGCCTTGATAATTTCTCTTATCCTCTCTAGCATACTATCCATGCTTTCATAGACTTCCCCTAAGCGAGACATATTTGTTTCAAATGTTATGATCATGGTCAAGATTGGTTTTGTAATTGTAGAAGGTATTGGACTTTGTCCCACCACACATCATCAAGAATAATATACTTGATCTTTTTGTCCTCTATCAGAAGTGGAAGTCTTTTATGACTCCCAAAGAGGGTCGTTGACCATCGCTTGTAATGTTTGTTTAACCTCCACAAGCCTCTTTATGATTAAAGTGTGGGAGACAAAATGAGTTTCAACAACTTTCAAGTTTTGAAAAGTCAAATATCAAATCAGAAATCATATAATTTAATTGTTAAAATTAAGAAATTATAATACAAATAATATTGATTAAAAGAGGAGTACCTTGAGTTGCTTCAATTTTGCAAAACCTTGATATATGACTTGGGACATCAAATGATTAGTGATGAACATTTGGGTCTCATCCGATACTACATATATTTTGTTGATCCATTTGATCTCTCCAATCTTCACAAGTGTAAAGTTCGATGAATGTACTATACATGGAGTTCAAAAGATGTGATTGTATCAACCCTCCACAATCAAGCTCACAACTCTACAAACCTTTGCATTGTTCGTGATGACTTTGACAAGATTCTGTAGCCCCACAGTTTTTATTGCATCAATAAGAATTGTGGAGTTGAATGTTGCATTCTTCTCCACTTTACGATAATCAATAGCCTGTAAAAACATTGTCTCTTTGGAGCATATTGCAATAACATTAATTAGAGGGTGGTTTGTTTAGTCTTTCTATCCATCGAAGACGATGGATACCCCTATTTCTACCCATTTATCTCGGATTGATTATCACTACCTATCCATGGATTATTTTTCTGATGACAACAACGTGGTGCAATTTTTTTCATAACTAGAGTTTTTGTACACTTTTGGTGCTTCATTGACCGCCTTAATCATTTGCTACCAATAAGGGGAGCACACCAAGTTGAATAATAACCCATTTACATAGATGCAACAAACTACATCAATTGCTTCTCTACCTTGGTTATCACATGTTGTTTCAGGAGGTCCCAGAGTAAACATTTTATTAGTCACAACCATTTGTCTAGATGGCATTGGAGACTTAGTTGTAGATCCTTACACATGGAGTTTTCTCTTAGCGTGTCTGCTATCATTAGCATCTTGCAAAGATGGACAGAACTTAAGTTTTGCAAGACTCAAACCTGATCAACATTTACCATTTGCATCATTTGAACTAGAACATACCCTTGTGTTAGTCAACCATAGTCAACCAAGTGAGATGGGCCTTCACCCTATTGTATGCGCCATTTCAAATGTTATTGCATTCACTATATCTTCATTTGTATGAATCACCTCTAGGATTTTTGTCGAGATTTTCCACATACTGTCATAAAGAAGATCTTGAGTCTTTGTTGATAGTAGAATCTTGTGGTACATTTGTCCTTTCACTCTGTTGTGATGGTTCCATGTCTATAACATTGCGTATATGGGGAATTTCAAATTGTTGTAAGTAAAACAAAGCATATGTTGTCATGACTAGTAAATCCTAAATAGTAGATACTATTATCATATTTTGATTCATCTTACAATTAAACAAAAATTAGTGCCACAAAAAACCTTTACAAGAGATCATATTTTCATTCATCAGTGCGTAAAAACAGTGAACATGATCAATCATATTTCCCTTTTTAGATGACATTTTTGTCCACAGTGAAAAGAGAGTAAGCAAGTGTCTTTAAAACAACGATCAAGTATAACTTTATAACAAATTATGGTAATCCTTACAAGCTATAACATTTTGGACAGTATGATTTAATTCAAAAAATAATATAGAAAAACAATGATACAACAAAGGAGACAAACATACTAGTATGTAGATTCACAGTCTTGCTCAATTGGTGTATGCTTCTTGATATATTTTTTATTGTTTAATAAAAAAATATAAGATGCATTTTCTTAATAAGAAAAGAAATCAGAAAACGAGAAAAATAAATATGTCAGTCTATAATAGATAAAGTCTACACTCCATGTAGATGATAAAGTGATATTATCATTTCAAATATAGTAAAAGAACTTAACGGGTGAGTAATTTCCGTGAAGAGAACAAATTAATATTCACAAATTAATATTCGCGAAGGACTAATTTCTCTATATTCAAATATAGGCTATAATCCAAATGTATTCTAGCATGATAATGTTTTTAAACAAGAAGACTATGGTCAATCTAGATCCTTGAGATTTTAGGTTCGAATTTAAAACATTAGAACTTAAATTTCCAAGGAGCTTGGTTGTGGTTTTTTTGTTCAAAAATATTTTGATGCTAGAATGCATTTGGTTTATGATTTATATTTGAATACATGGAATTTAGTCCTCGATGGATATTAATTTGTTTTCTATGGCCCATATCATAACCCATTAAGTTCTTTTACTATCTTTAACCCATTAAGTGTAAACTTTATATGTTGTAGTTTTGACATATCTGCATTTTTCCTATTTTCGGTTTTTTTTTCTTATTTGGAAAATGCATCTTATAATTATTTATGAACAATAATGAATATATCATGAAACATACACCATTGACCCAAGTTGCGAGATTACAGACTATTACGTTTACTTTTGTTTGTTTTCTTTGTTGTATCAATGATTCTCTCTATTATTTTTTCAATTAGGTCAGTTTATCATAGATGTTGTAATTTTGTAAGGATTACCATGATGTGTTATGCTCTTATACTTGATCATTGTTTTAAAAACCTTTGCCAACTACCTTTTCACTGTGGGCAAATAAGTCATTTGAAAAGAGAAATATGATTTATTTTTTTCACTGTTTTGGCCCATTACGAACGAAAATATGATCTCTTTTAAATTTTTTGTGGCATAAATTTTCGTTGGACAGTCAAATAAATCATAATAGTATTTACTAGCCATGACATTATATGTTTTGTTTTACTTACAACAATGTGAAATTCTCTACATACGTAGTGATATAGACATGGAGCCATCACAACATGGTAATTGAGCAAGTGTACCAAATGATTCCACTATTAATAAAAACTCAAGATCTCCTTTACGACAGTATGTGGAAATTCTTGACAAAAATCTTGGAGGCTGTTCATACAAATGGTGATGCAATGAATGCAATAACATTTGAAATGACTCATACACTAAGGTGAATGCCCATTTCACTTGGTTGACTAACACATAGGTATTGGTATGTGTTAGTCTAAATTATGCAAATGACAATTCTCGATCAGGTTTGAGTCCTGTAGAACTTAAGTTCTATGTATCTTTGCAAGATGTTGATAGGAGACACATGAAGGGGAAACTCTTTATGCAAGGCTTTGCAATTAAGCCTCTAATGCCATTTAGACTAATGACTGTGACTTAATAAAAGACCTACTTTGAGACTTCTTCAAATAACATTTAATAACTAAGGCAAACAAGTAGTTGATGAGTGTGTATCTCGTTGCATGCAAATGTGCTAACATTCAATTTGGTACGCTCTCTTTATTGGCAACAAATAATTAAGACGATCAATGGAGCATCAAAAGGGTTCTTGAGCCCTGGTTATGAAAAATTTGCATCACTTTGTTGACATCTCAAAGCCAGTCTGTGGATAGACAAATTACAATCAATCCGGGATACATGAGAAAAAATAAAGGTGTCCATTTTCTTTAATGAATGAAGAGATCAAAGAAACTGCCCTTTAATTAATGTTATTGTAATTTGAACCAAAGGGACAATGTTTTTAAAGGTTATTGATTGCAGTAGTGGAGAATGATGCAATGTTCATCTCCACAATTTTATTGATGCAATAGAAAGTGTGGGGCTGCATAATGTTGTCTAAATAAAATCACAGACAATTCATATGTTTGTAAAGCTATAGACTTAATTGTGGAGGGTTGATACAATCACATATTTTGTATTCCATGTGCAGTGCATTCATTGATCCTTATGGTTATGAAGATTGACAACATTGAGTGGATCAATGAAATATATGTAGCATTGAAGGAGATCCAAATGTTCATCACTAATTATTCGATGTCTCAAACCATATATTAGGGTTTTGCAAAGTTGGATCTACTTAAGATACTCGTTTTAATTGATATTATTTGTATTAAGATTTTTTAATTTAATTGTATATGCTTTTTTATGAGATTTAATTTCAAAACCTATAGGTTGTTAAAACCCGTTTTGCCTCTCATACTTCAGTTATAAAGAGTCTTGTGGAGGTCAGACACATATTTTTGTTTTAGATCTAAAGTAATTGGTAATTGACCGAGATTACCTAGGTGAAACCTAGGTACAAATTTGGTTGGCTGCTACTATAACCCCAAGGCTAGTGCCGAAGCCCATCACACAGAGGTGGAACTTCTATCACAGAGGACGCCTACCCTTCTAGCCTTATCACAACGAGCCAACATGTCCACTTGAGGAATTTGAACCCTCGTTGGGAGGATAACAACCATGCACCCGACTACTCGAGATAAGAACCCGGGACGAGGTTAGACAAGCATTGCAATTATGGTCATCAACCCTCTTTGGGAGTTGTGGGGGGCTTCTACTTTTGATAAAGGACAAAAAATCAAGTTTATCATTCTTGATAATACATGGCAGGAGAAGGTCTAATACCTTTTGCGATTTACAAAACCAATCTTGATTATGATCAGGACATTTAAAACATATATGCCTTACTTGGGGGAAGTCTATGAATGCATAAATAGAATGTTAGATAGGATAAAGGAAATTATTAGGGCAAATGATATTGATCCCCTTGAACTCTTTTACCATGAAGTGAATGACACAGTCGCGAAAAATGAAACAAAATTACTACGAAATTATTAGGGCAAATGATATTGATCCCCTTGAACTCTTTTACCATGAAGTGAATGACACAGTCGCAAAAAAGTGAAACAAAATTACTACGACATTACACCTTTTGGCCTATGTATTGCACTACACCCTACATATTATCATTTCAAAATTTTGTCTCTACAAAGTAGAACAACCCCAAATAAGGATTTTGAAGTGGTATAGGGATATAATAGAACTTTGGGGAAAATTTGTAGGATGTGGGAATTACAATGGAAGTATGCAAAGAATTTGGAGCATTTGTACAATCCACTGGTAACTTTTCAAATCCACTAGCCATGGATGATTGGGGGCATATGGATCCTATTATTTGATGGGGCTTCGATGATAAGGATATCATTCGTCTCTCAACTCTAGCCCCAAGGTTAATTAAACCTTAGAACATAGTTAATTAAAATGAAGACATAAACATTAATTTAATAATAATTAATTACAATAAAGACAAAAACATTAAATTAATAATAATTCATTATAAACCTTAAAACTAAAACAACCAAAATAAGAAACCCTAATATTAACTCAAACAAACAATTAATTCTATTAACTATTTAAATATTTAGTTTGTACCTCGACCTTAGATTAGTTAGAATATACCCCAACCCTAAAATAACTTAAATAACTCACTTAATACCTAATAACTAAACCCTAGAACATAAATAACGATTAAACCTTAAATTAATAATAAATTATTATAAACCTTAAATAAACAAAAAGAAACCCTAAAAATATTAACAAAGAATTTAATTTATTAAATATTTCTACAAAAAACTTTGCCGACACCTAAGTTTTTCCCACACTTCCAGTATTTATACCAACTCTTCCCATCTTTTAACCCATGCTCATTGTCTTGAAGATGGATCCTGATTTGGATCCGAAACGTCGACAGTCTATTGACAAAACTGTGGCTATTCCGATCAAGACCAAAAAAGCCCCATGGTTGTTATCATAGGTTTTTAGTTCTTCATCAAGTAAGAGGAATTGCAATACATATGGCTTCATTCATTTGGTGAAGCGAAACATAGTAGGAGAACCGAAGGCTGAGGATCTTGTGTATGTTCATTCCAACATTTGCATTCTATCACATTCTAATCCAGAGTATAAGAACGGTTCAAGCAGGATGTGGGATGTGGAGCATGCGATCTCCAATTTACACATGACAATTAATGCCATGATTCACCTCAACCAACTTGAGAATGTTACACCATTAGTCCATTTTTCTGCTACAACTTCCAACATTCCAGGATCCCCATAGTCTATGTTTCTGCCTTATACACACTTGGGTTAACGTGGAAGAAATCCTCAATCCACTCGGTGTGTCCTTGGGGGCAAGTGAGAGTTAAGGTGCTGTCACCTAATCCTCAACTCCTCCGTCTAGGCCAACTCCTAGCGAAGTCAAGAGGGGTAGTCCTTATAAAAATAAATCTAAGGCTTTTCTAAACTAGGAAAGAAAAAACACTTTAATCTAGGAGTTTATTGTTTGAAATAAAATTAGATCATTCAACACTTAGCATTTATCATTATCATAAAAATACTTTGCTCATAAGACATTCATAAATCAAATAATACAATATCTGCAATATTCAAGAGCATAAAGAAGATTAGACAACATGCGTAAGTGTAACTGCTCACATAAGATAAATGGACTTGCTGAGAGTTTACCGAAACCCAATGGTCTCACCAGTAAACTCACCAAAAGTGTTGGATGTACAACACGGTAAACCGTCTTACTTCGCAGGTCACTTTTAGGCCTTTTCCTTACAACGAACTAACAACTTAAGAGATTTCCCTAATTAATCTATCACCACTGATCAACTCTGTTGATTTGTGTACCTTGGGAGGTGTTCCCCATGTGTTATCCCTTCTTAGCACATGTGGGAGAGACATTTGCCTTTGTCCTATGTACTTTATGTTCTATT
>SNQJ01S0027232.1:82166-111832 GCA_010110895.2 Picea sitchensis | reverse complement strand
AAATGATCTTATTGTCCAATCATCAATTTCCATGATTTTCAAGACTGAAGATATATGCCCGGAATATCCCCAAAATCTGCCCAAAACAATCCCTGAAATCTACCTAGAACATCCTCAAAATCTGTCCGGAACGTCCCTGAAATCTGTCCGGAACGTCTTGGGGACGGCCAGCAAGTCCCCGAGTCCCCAATAGAGTCCCCAACAATTTGGGTAAGTTTCCTAAGGGTCCCCAAGTCCCCGGAACGCAGGGATGGCAGGTACGTGGGTTTTTTTGGGGGGGACGGGTCCCCGTTCAACATAGGTTTTTATCAAAGAGTTTGTGCCCTAGCTTCTTATTGTTCAAACTCACTCCAATGAAGAACGATGTCCAAATAGTGATCTAGTTGAATTCGACAAGAAACATTTTAGGGGAGGTTTGCTAGGCATCCAAGAAGTTTGGTTTGTTAGGTATAATATATATATATATATATATATTTATGACTTAGGGTTACTTTAGACGTGTAATAAAGGTTTATTTAGAGCCTTTATAATAAAGTGATGTAATTATGAGTTATCGAATGTAGTCATTAAAAGAGCAGGTTGCTGGAAGTTACGTAACATACTCCTCTCTCTCCTAGAATGTAATGAGCAATTGCATTATTGAAATCAAAAGCATTCTATTTTCTCTTATTCTTATGTGCATCCTTGTCTATGTTCTTGTATCCAACATGGAATCATAACCACAGTGAGGAGAAGACAAGGATGCAGGTGAAGGCACTGAGAGATTGCAATGATCAAAGAAGGCATTAAGGGATTACATGCACAAGTTGGACAAAAGAGGCCAGTAAGTCAAGTACAAATATTAAGAAAGTTATCAAGTTGAGTTGATTTTTTTTAATTATTAATACCTATATCATTTCAAAAGTTGCTATGTTAGTATTATTCAAAAATTTCGAAGAGTTGCAATAGGGCCCCCACATGCCACAGATAAGAGACTAACAACACTCAGAGAGAAGTACCACATGAGCAAAATTGCAGAGGTGACAAAGAGGGTTGTGTTACAATCACCTAGCTTGCCAGGGCCATGTGATTGCAGAATCAATGTTTGTCATAGACAACAAATCAAATTAGGGCAAATAGAAGTAGACTTGTGATTTCAAATTCACATAGAATGGAGGTAGAATTAGGGCATGTCAAAGTATAGAAAATTGTGGACAAAGATTGATGATTTGCATCGGAAAAACATGGTTAGTGGTTGATGTATTACCTGATGAGAGTGGTTTGTGTTTCTCGTAGGAGTCAACGTGTCAGTCAGAGTCAACTTGAATGTATAGAGGAGGGCCGACAACATTGTTGGAGAGAGGTGGTGCCATAAGAGTGTTGATAATGCGAGCTACAAAAGAAAGGGCCAGTGCAAAGAGGTGTTGCAAGGATGTTGATAATGTTGGTTGTTGAGGAAGATGAGGATGGCATGCTTCTAACATATAGGACCTAACTTGATGACTTGATTTGTGCTGTTTGTAAATGTGTCGACATAGTCACTTGATTATGCAATTTATGTTGTTTCTAAATGAACCGACATAGTCAAATAAAAATAAATATGTATCGACTTGAGAAGCCTACATGTGAGTCAACCTGATAGCCACTTTGTGTCTAACGTGAGCCAATTTGATAGCTCCACTTGTCAAGCATTTGCAAAGAAATGGGCCTATGAAGGTGCTACAAGTAAGCCTATCTTTTTTACCACTTTGACTTGCAAGTACTTATGTTTTCAGAATTGGAGGAATGGTGTTTGTTCCAAGTATCCACAACTTTTGAATTAGTGGTTTTAGAACAAAGATTATCTTCTAGGCATAGAATGGGTTTCAATGGGCAAAGAATTGTTTTCAAAACATAAATATTTTAGAAACTTGATTGGCAAGTGATTATGTGTGCACGAAAGTTGTTTTGGCAATGCTAGAGTCATATTAGTGAACTCCAATTTGTTTGTTGTGTTTAAACCTTTAAAAATGGCGGAACTATCCCATATTATGTTGGAAGTCAGTTAGAGGTTTAACGATAGAATTTTTACGACATTGAAAGCCATTGTTAGAATAGTTGAAGAAGACATTGTAATAATTACATTAAAAATCCTTCTACGTTCATATGGAAATTTTGTTGAAACGTTGAATATAACTTTTGAAGATGTTGATTTGACATTTCAACAATTGAGTAATGAGCTATATAAGGATATGTGGAAGAAGTTCGATAGCAACATTGTGAATGGAGAATCAAGGGTCTTTTTAAGAGCACATTGCTAGGAGAAAGGACAACATGAAGATGGGTGTTGATTCAACTCCTCAAAAACTTGTGATTCAAGGCCAGTGTTTACAAGAGATGGACATGGGATGAAAAGCACAACTAGGGGCCTTGTTTCGAAGATTGGTGTGGGAAGAAACAAACCAATGTAGCTGGACTAATAATAAAGGAATCATTGGAAACAAAATCAGTTGATACATTTATTTTGGTGCACCATGACGTTTTAGTAATTGAAAAGATGGGTATATTGATTATGTTGAGGACATAACCAACTTTGATTCTATTTTCTTGAGTGGCAGAGAAGAATAAGGCAAGGGAAGGGTGCAACTTCAAATGAGTAAGAGGTTTCTATTTAGGGACGTGTGTACATATCCTTGGTTTGTAGGAAGGTTTTCTTTTATGTTAGTTGGATTATTAAGCATAACCCTCACTTAGATGTTCCTTTCAATAATAATAGTTTCTTTATTGTTGACAAAAGGAGCAAAAGGATTATTGTTATGGGTGTGGAACTACAATTTTTGTTTCCATTGCTAGATGGTAAAGAGAAGTTGATGGTTACATGAGAGAAGCTAGGAAACAAGAAGGTAAGCATCATACTCATTATGCTTTATCTCTTGATTTTCATGAAGAGAGGAAGGTCTTTAGGGAGTGTGAAGATGAGGTAGTGAAGTGGAATGATGCTTCCTAAATGAAACACAAACATAACTTTGATATGTTGAATTGCCAAGATGTGGGGGAGGTGAGTTCAATGCATAAGCTAAGTTCTATGTTAGTGGTGGAAAGGTTGATTATTTAGTAAACATTGGCCCTTATTTGGTTTGTCTATAAATGGTTAGATAGAGGGATGTTATCATGACTTGTACTTCATCAACCTCATTAGATACAATGCAATTATAAATGTTGATTGAAGAATTTAATTTGGAGTGTGCTAACATCTTTCTTGGCCAAAGATTTTGTTTTTGTTTTGGAACAAAGAATTTTGTGTAATATTACTGTTAGGAGAGGGAGTTAGATACAATGGCCATAATTATGGCTTAGGGGTACTTTAGATGTGTAATAAAGGTTTAGTTACACACTTTATAATAAGGAGATTAATCATCATTTTTTAAATGTTGTCATTAAAAGGTTAGGTATTTGGGAGTTACGTATTGTACTCATCCCTCTACTACTTTGTAATGACTCATAAGACATTGAATCAATCAATAATCAAGCAATCGCTTTTATCTAATGCTTATGTGCATTCTTGTATATGATCTTTTGTGTAAATCCAAGATGGTTTAAAGTTGCTTATTTGTAGTGCAATTTTGAAGACACCTCTAGTCTAACCTATAGTGATGCCCAAAGAAAATCTTGTCATGCTCACAAAAGGTTTCAAACAATACAAATATTGTTCATTGTCGGAATTGGTTGAAGCATTAGTTTATCATATGCACACAATCTTGTTGGAAAATTTTTTGTTGTTTGGAAATTCAAAATCAAAGATATTCTGGTGGTCATAAAATCATGGAACATTAAGAAGGGAAAATAAAAGAAACTTTAAAGGTGATTTAGATAAAGGATAAAATATCAGTGCAAAGATAAGGGAGCTCTTGAACAAAAAAGTATGTTAGTTGCAAATATTGTTTCACATGTGTAGATTGCAGGAGATTCTAAAGAAGTTTGGGAAAAAGCTGAAAGTGAGGACCTCTTATCTGACCTAGGGTTCTTTGTCTAAGGAATCAAGTGCAAAGATATAGGATGAATGAAGTGAACTCAATCATAGATTACCTCACCATACTAAAATCATTAGAGATCAATTAATTGTTGTGAGATAATCTATTTCAAAATAGTGACTTAATCTGTGGAACACTAAGTAGTTTGTTCAATGCTTTTTAGTTCTTTGTTACAAACCTCAGTGTATCCAATGGGTTGCTCTTGTAGAAGGACTAAAGATACATTGACAAAAATGGGAGTTTTGTGATTTCCAACTTTTGCAGAGGAATTATTCGGTAATGGTGTTTGGAGAACACCTGCATTTGATAATTCCATACTGACATTTTGAACCTAACTCGAGTTCATGTTCAGGATAAAAGGAATCATAAGAAAGATAGTACATGAATATTCTATATTATAACCTAGTAAAGTGTTATGTTTCTCATGATTGTTTTTATCTTGAAGATGAACTTGAGTGAGGTTTGAAATGTCAATATGGAATTATCAAACGTAGGTGTTCGGAAAACATATTTAACAAAGAAATGGGAATATTGAGCATGTGTTTGCAATAAAGGATAAAGGCAAAGGGCAATAGAACCTTGCCTAATGAAGAGACATTAGTTAAAGTCAAAGACAAGTCAACACCAAGAATGGAGATTGGAAGGAGGGCAATGTTGTCTTGAGTGAAGAAAGTGTTTCCAGTGATCACTTAGTGATTTTGAAAGAGGGTGTACAAAAAGGAAGCATGATTTATGACAATTAAAGGAGAAAAAGGCATTCAAATATGTTGTGGAAGAAAGAAATGTTGTGGGTGGAGTTAAAGATTGTGAACTCTTTTCTACTTCACAAGAGAAAAAAATTGCATCGTACATTCATTCAGCTCCCATGAAACAAAACACAAATCAGAGTAGTTTGCCATGTTTGATGATAGTAAAAGTTAGGGGATAAAGAATGATTTAAAAGACGGCATTGTGCACATGTTGGAAGGTCAAGGTAATGACCCAACTTTCTACACAAATATCCGTCGAAAATCTCAAAGAAACTCATTATGTGTTGCACGTATTGGATTGACAAAGAATTTGCTTTAGTAAGCTAGGTTGGAAACAACATTTTAAAGTTGAATTTGACAAAGACAAGTGCCCCTTAAACACAAGAGGAACGACTACAAGGCAATGGCTACATGTATTCAACACCCTTTAATTTAAAGAAATTGAATATCGTTAATGATTTACCTCGTGTTTAGCGAAAATCAAGTATGTGAATTTTGTGTTTTAATCAAGTTGTTAGACACACAAATTGAGATAAGCGTGAATTGCATTATTCATCAATATGATACATGTATAAGTACATTGATGTGACCCTTGGATTCGTATTCCAAGAGTTCTCTTGGACTCCTGATGATGTTACAATGACTTGACTATTCACATTCAATCAAGTTCATAATTCTAACAGATTAGGTTTCCAACATTCTCCCCCTTAATCCGAAGGGGTGTAAGTGAGTCCAAGGTGAGAGTTGAAATCTGAAGGTGGACAACTGAAGTATGGAAGTGGGCAGCTGCTAATGGTTGAATGTGCTCTTTGAATTTGGTGGTTTTGGGATGACCTCAAACCAAATGGTTAGCAGAAGTTGATGTCTTCTACTAAATGGTGGTGGTGGTTTAAGGAAGACCACACACTGATCTAGTTGTTTAAGGATGACCACAAACTCTGGAAGTTGGCTCTAGGCTCAATGGTTCTCAGAACATTTCCTAAGTTGCTAGAAGCTGAAGTTGATGTCTTCTGCTAATTGGAAGTGCTTTCGAATGCTAGTTTAAAGATGACCATAAACTATTCTATAGTAGAAGTTGAAAGTCTTCTTGTTGGAGTTGTAATTCAAGCTGGAGAAATTCGATTTTGTCTAGCGAATCTTGTAAACAAGTTCGAACATTAGTGAGAGTTGTTGTATCAAATGTGACTGTTGTTAAATTTTTACTGTTGTTATTAGGTTATTTCCATATTACATGAGCATTCAATGCATTTCCAAAACAACAGTATAAAGAGGATCACTGGAAGAAACACAATCACAAGGCACGCAACATTTTATCCTGGGAAACCCTCATGGGAGAGAAAACCCATCAAAAACTTCCTCAATAATAGATTGCCAATACAATGCCAAGATTAAGACCAAAACACCAAATATAGACCAAGACTGAGCATGCACCTCTCTTCTCCTTCTGCAACTGCAACTGCCTTCAAGATATGCGCACTAGATGAGTGAGTGAGTGTGTACAAATGAGACACCAACCTCACATATAAATACAAGTTTGAGATGGCGCTAGGGTTGTGTCTCTTCACTTGGTTGAGTCGACTTCTGCTAGAAGTGGATAAAACCACTTTATAATTACTAGGGGCCGACTTTACAACTACCACTATACAAATACAGTTTGACCAATCCACAAAAGGGGATTTGATCTTATACAAAACCCGACTTGATCAATCCTCAAAAGGGTATTTGATCTATAAAATAATAACTCAAATATAATTAGAATATTCTTTGAAGTTAGAATATTTCAACATTCCCCCTTAACGCGAAGGGTATTCTACTGACATGACTCAATACGATATCATCAAGCGAAGGAGAGGACAACATCATCAACAACATTTGGAACACTGAATGGCACATCTATAAATCGTCGGAAGTTTTTCTCATCATCAATATCATCATCATTTATAGCATGGAGGTGGAGTAACATCATCATCATCAGCAACAGGAAGCTAAAACATCAACATTAATAGCACAAAGCTAGAACAACATCATCAACAAGACGAAGCTAGAACAACATCATCAACAACACGAAGTTGGAACAACAACATCATCAACATGTGGCAACAAAATGAGGCAGGTGTATCAACAACACCATTTGTGGTACTTTGACAAACCATCCTTACCAGGCCTTCAGGATTTGCCTAGGAATCATAAGATTCCCTAGGATATAAAATCTTAACAAGCTACCACATAGTACTCTGACAGACCATCCTTACTGGACCTTCGAGATCTGCCCAAGAATCATAAGATTCCCTAGGATATAAAATCCTAACGGAGCTACCACTATTGACCACAACTGGCATATATACATGCACAAGTACTCTGACACACCGTCCTTACCGGACCTTCGGGATCTGCCTAAGGATGATCAATCCCCTAGGATATAAAATCCTAACGGAGCTACTCGTTGTTGGTCAGGATACCACAATATCATCAACACCACTCCCCCTTTCAAGGGAGGTCCTTTCGAACAACACCAAGCTTGTCTTGGAAGTACTCAAACTTCACACGAGACAAAGGCTTGGTCAAGACATCTGCAGCCTGCTCATCTGTGCCAACATATTGGAGCTTTACAACTCCCCTCTGCTTTCATGAAGTGCTCTTTCTATCTGAAGCACTTCCAGTGCAATCTGAATCAATATAACCATACAGTCTGAAGTCATGATCTCCAGTATAACAGAGACCATAATCCAATGTACCCTTAAGGTATCTCATTACATGCTTTGCAGCTACAAGGTGAACATGTCTGGGCACCACTAGATACTGACTCAAGGTGTTCACATCAAATCATATATATGGCCTCGTATTTGTCAGATACATCAACGAACCAATAATTTGTCTGTATAGAGTAGCATCAACCAACTCTGACGAAGTATCAACCAAGAGCTTCAAATTCGTTTCCATGGGTGTGTTCATGGCTTTACATTCCAACATGTCAAATCTCTTCAGTATTTCAACTGCATACTTCCCTTGGTTAAGGAAGATCTTCTCTGGGCTCTGCCAAACTTTAAGACCTAAGAAATAATGCATCAGGCCTAGGTCTTTCATCTCAAACTCTGCAACAAGCTTCTTCTTGCAATTTGTGATGATCTTTTCTTCTCATGTCAAGAATAAATCATCCACATATAGTAGCAATATAATTGGCTCATCATTCATAACCTTGAAGTATACATTAGGATCAACCTTACTCTTGGTAAAGCCCAAGCTTGTCAGGAAACTATCAATTCTACCATACCAAGCTGTAGGAGCTTGCTTCAACCCATACAAAGCTTTCTTCAACTTGCAGACATGAGTCTTTGTGTCTTCAACTTCAAACCCTTGTGGTTGTTCTATATACACTTCTTCAATAACACCATTTAAAAAATTTGTTTTCATATCCATCTGGTGCAACTTCCACTTCATTTTGGCTGCAAGAGCTATGATGGTTTTGATAGAAGTGTATCTGGCTACATGAGCAAATGTTTCTTCATAGTCAATACCTTACTTTTGAGAAAATCCACTTGCCACAAATCTTGCCTTATGTTTTTCAATACTTTCGTCCGCTGCATATTTTATTTTGTATATCCACTTGGAAGATACCACATCTTTGCTCTTTGGTCTGGCAACTACTTCCCATACATCATTCTTCATAATGGACTGGTATTCTTCTATCATGGCGTCCATCCATTCTTTCTTCTGAACGACTTCCTCAAAGCACGTAGGTTCCTTTTCTACGAGATCACACATCAAGTCCATATAGTTAGAGAATGGCTTAGGCTTCTGGGGCACCATACTTTTCTGCATCTTGAATAAGGTCTTTCTCCCAAGCTGGTTTTCTCTTGTGAGAGATCGTCATACAGGGAGGTTCTTGAGATTCTATCATATCATGATCTAGAATCTCATCATCAGGGGTAACTGCAACTTCCTTTACGGGTTCTGCAACTCTGGGAGCTACAGGTTCTTCTTCATATACTTCTTCAAGCTGGCATTTCCTTGATCTTTTGAGTGTTGCATCTTCATCAAAGGTTACATCTCTGTTGATCTCAATATGATGGTAATCTGGTATGTAAATTCCGAAGGCTTTAGAGACCTCACAGTATCCAACAAATATTCTCTTCTTTCCTGAAGTATCCAACTTAGTTCTCTTTTCTTTTGGAATGTGTACAAATATTGGACAACCAAATATTTTGAGATGGCTTACTTTTGCCTTCTTTCCGGTGAACATTTCTTCGAGAGTTTTGAATCCAAGTGCACTATGGGATGATCGTGAATCATAGTCTTTACTGCTTCCATAATCGTTCTATTCTTTCTTTCTGCTACACCATTTTGTTGAGGATTATAGGGAGTGGTGAGCTCCCTCTTAATCCCGACATCTCTGCAAAAGCTTCAAATTCATTTGAAGTGTATTCTCCTCCATTGTCTAACCTGAGTGTCTTGATTTTCCTTTCGAAGAGGTTTTCTACCAAGGCTTTGAATTCCTTGAACTTTCCAAGTACTTCATCTTTTGACTTCAAGAAATGAACCCAAGTCTTATGAGAGTAATCATCAATAAAAGATACAAACTATACATACCCGCTTAGAGAGGTTGATGGCATTGGACCGCATACATCTGAGTGGACAAGTTCCAGAATTCCTTCTGCTTTATTGTCTCTCTTTGGAAAAAAGATTCTTTATGTTCTTTCCTTGTGCACATCCCTTGCATATGTTGAATTTTCGAATACTAGACTAACTGTAGTAAATAACGCACATCTCAAGAAGATTAACCAAGCACAAATTACAAAACAAAATTATGGGACTGCTCATTTTTCCATAGACAATGCTCTTCCAGTTCCACCCAACCATAGGCATCCTCAAGTGCCACCCTCGAGCAGAGCATAGTAGTTATCTTGGGAAACCCTTCTACACAAGGGGAGAAAACCCAATACCTTCTTATAGAGAAGATCCATGCCAAAGATAGAATAACCAAGCTCTATTCACTAGAGCAAATCAATAAGAAATAATCCAACAATAACTCAACAATGTAAACCATAGCGCACCATCAAAGAATAGAGAAATACCCCAACTAGACATGCGCCTTGCTTCCTTCATTGGAGTGTAACAGTTGTAGCTCGCACTTAGACTTGCGCACTTTTTGGAGTGGAGAGTGTGTCAAATGAGAAGGGTGCCTCCCTTATTTATATTAAACTGACCAGTGAACTTTTTCTAGTGGGGCCGACTTGTTCTTTCTAGAAAACACATTTACTTTATCTTTTTCTGGCAGGTCGACTTGACTTCTCGAGCAATAGATTTCTTCTAGGGATTCTTTAATTCTTTCAATGGTTATCCTTTGACGTCTTGGCATCTTCTCTTATAATAAAGGTTGTCCCAGAGGTGAATACCTCCCGCAACTATCAAAAACATCAACACTCCCTCTTAGTCAGGGAGGTATTCTCCATGATGTTTTTCCTCTGGTTCTCATAGCCTCGCAGGCTATGCCATGGTCCTTCGACCATGCCATGGTCACGTAGACCCTGCTACTGGTAGCATCATCACGTCGCACATGGCTACACCCAATGTGGACCTTTTCTAGGGCCTCATCACCACTATAATACAATAGGACCTACTCGCTCGTAGTGTGACTCTAGGACCTACTCGCCCGTAGTGCATCGTCAAGGACCTACTCGCCCATGACGTGTCCACTTGGTGAACTCCCAAGGGATGTGTCCTCATGGTCTACTCCCATGGGACGTTGGGTGCCACACGAGGACAACTTGTCACTACTCTGACAAGTGTTATGCTCAACTTCGTCTCAGAGGAGCGTTCTCCAAGTCAACCCAGCCCGTTATGTGGAGAAAATCAAGGGCGTCCCCACAGATCAACCCAGCCCATCCACCTGGGGAGAAGACCTGTCTCAGGTCAACCCAACCCGACACAACTAAGGGGAAGACTCGTCTCAGGTCAACCTAACCCGACACAACTAAGGGGAAGACCCGTCTCAGGTCAACCCAACTCAGTCCATCGGGGAGAAGATAGGGAGAAGACACAACACACTCGCAGATCGACCCAACCCATTGCCCTGGGGAGAAGATCTGGAGAGTGTCCTCACAGGTCGACCCAACCCACTACTTTGGGGAGAAGACCTGGAGAGATATCTCAACCAGATGGATTACAATCCAAATGTCCCTGGGCACTAACCCAGTACAACTTATCAGTCCATCGATAAGTGTCATACTCAACTCAGTCCATCGAGGAGAATCGTCACGGAAGAATGTTTCACAAAGCTGCAACCATCAATACTCCCTCTTAACGAGAGGGACATTTTTCTCCAAGTTTATCACGAAAGTACTCGAACTTCGACTTGGCAAGAGGCTCGGTGAGAACATCTGCAATCTGCTCATTTGTAGGAAGGTACTCCACTAGTACTGTCTTCGTCTGCACAATATCTCGAATGTAATGAATCACGGTGGGATCCAATATCTTATCAGACAATCCTGCAAGGAGCTTCCGAAGCCACATTGCTTTGCATATTGCCATACATACTGCAATATACTCGGTTTCTGTGGTACTCAAAGCCACAAAAGTCTGTTTCATGCTACACCAAGAAACCACGGTAGATCCAAAAATTGAAGCAACACCCTGAGATGCTCTTCCTGTCAACTGCGCTCCTTGCCCAATCTGAATTAACATAACAATGGAAACATGTCTCAGGCCATACACATCCAACTGTGTCTCGCAAATATCTCAACACATGCTTCGCAACCACCCAATGTATCTGCCTTGCTTGACTCATGAACTAGCTAAGTGCATTCATTGCATAGCAAATATCCTGTCTGGTATTAACCAAATACATAAATGATCCAATCAGTTGCCGATACATAGTCGGATCAATCAAGTCTGAATCGAAAGAAGACTCACTCAGTTTCTTTAGATTCATCACCATCAGTGTGGTCATGGCCTTACAGCCCAATAGTGCAAATCTCCTCAAGATCTCAACTGTGTACTTCCCCTGACTCAAGAAGATCTCATTAGTTCTCTGCCACACCGCAAGTCCCAAGAAGTAATGCATCATGCCAAGATCCTTCATATCAAATTCAAAGGCCAACTCATGCTTGCAACAAGCAATGAGATGCTCTGCTCCGATGAGAAATAAATCATCAACGTACAGGATCAAAATCAGGGACTCACCATCAACAACCTTATAGTACAGGTTGGCATTAACAACACTCTTACTGAAACCCAAACTCATCAGGTATCCATCAATCCTCGCATACCAAGCATGAGGTGCCTGCTTGAGTCCATACGGGGCCTTCTTCAACTTGCACACATGGGACTCCTTCCTCAATCTCGCCATTGAGGAAAGTTGTCTTCATGTCCATCTGATGTGATCTCCAACCCAAGGCTGAAGCAAGTGCAATAATCGTCTGAATGGTGGTATATCGAGCAACATGAGCAAAGGTCTCCTCATAGTCTATTCCACTTAAGAGAATCCTCTGACCACAAATCTCGCTTTGTGCTTCTCGATGCTCCCATCAGCTGCATGTTTTATCTTATAAATTCACTTGGAAGTCACCACAGACTTCCCTTTGGGTCTCAGAACAATATCCCAGACATCACTCTTCATGATGAACTGATACTCATCCATCATGGCATCTCTCCATACTAGCTAAATGGATGCCTCCTCATAACAAGAAGGTTCATAATCAATGATGTGGCTCATAGCTCGAGAATCTCTGAGGTCTCTTACTTTCTCTGAAAGTACCACGAGGAGTGCATATCTCTCTGCCTCCTTCAGAATCCGAATGAGCCCAGGCAGGCCTCTGTCGGCCTACTGCAATATCTCTAGGAACATCAATATGATGTATTGGATCAACATGCTCAACTGGCTCCCTCTGAACTATTGAAGGGTGAGGGGGAGAAGACACCATCTCCTCATGCGTCTCACTGTCAATCTGCATGTGATATCCTCTAGATCTCCTGAAGGCTACCTCTTTCTCAAAGGAAACATCCCTGCACACCTCAATTTGTCTCTGACCTGGGATGTCGATCTGATATGCCTTCGACAATTCACGGTACCCAACAAATGTACCCTTCCTGGTTGAAAGGTCTAATTTCTTCTTTTTCTCCTTGGGTACGTGAATGTAAATAGGACACCCAAATATCCTGAAGTGTCCAACCTGTCACAGTCACTGCCACTGTCTCATCCATGAGACCAGATCCACTCAAGGAAGCAATTGTCATAGGCACACACAAATATGAATGCACAGAGTCCAAGATGCCCTTGGATCTCCTATCACTACTCGTAAAAGATTCCTTAGCATTTGTGCCAAGAGCACAATCTCTGCAAATGTCATCATGCTTAAGATGAAGCTCTGGAAGACTCGTCGCCGCCTTTTCCAAAGCGGGAAGAGCTCTATAATGAAAATGAGCAAGTCTCTTATGCCATAACTGGATGAACTATCAATCTGTACAAAATCTGGTTAGACTGCTCTATGTCTCAAACCAGAGATCATCTAATAAGTTGTCTTTTGCAACCGTCACTATAGCTCCCTCTTAGAGCTATCACTAGTGACATGCCTCTGAGGTAACCTGCCCGAAACAAGAAAACAAGAACAACAACATTTCCATGGCAACCTCCATGGAATTTAGCAAATGAGCAAGTCTCTTATGCCATAACTGGTTGAACTATCAATCTGTACAAAATCTGGTTAGACTGCTCCATGTCTCAAACAAGAGATCATCTAATAAGTTGTCTTTTGCAACCGTCACTATAGCTCCCTCTTAGAGCTATCACTAGTGACATGCCTCTGAGGTAACCTGCCCGGAACAAGAAAACAAGAACAACAACATTTCCATGGCAACCTCCATGGAATTTAGCAATATAACCTGCTCGGAACAAACAACAAAACAAGAATATCTCCTAGAGGGGAGATAAACAAATACATCTTTAGTATTATGTGGTTAGTATAATGATCATAACTCCAATAGATCAAAAACACAAGATCGCAATGGTGCCATAACAACTAGAGGCATATCAAAACAACCAAACCTGGAGGGTGCGTTTTTCCTCTGAATGCACTGGATCTGAGATCCCTCTGGATCTAAGTTGTTGCTTGGACAAGAGTCCCTTTTCCTGCAAACACCCTCATGATAATGATACAAATTAACATATACAAGTACATACCTCCGACGACAGCGACAAACCCTAAAACTTCAAAGTGCTCCAACTTGCAATTTGAAGATAGCAGGTGATGCGTTGGACTAGGGAGCACTTGGCTATGAAGAGAATAGGCCCAACGATCAAGGGCAAGTGCTAAAACTAGCTTGACAGGAAAGGGGGGGTCGTTGCAGTCACAAGTGTAGTTGTAGAGCTGCAACAAGAAGGTAGCGGCTAACATAAGAGGTGCTAGAAAAGCTTGTTCAATGGCTTCTTCAGGGACACTGCTCTGATACCATGTTGAATTTTCGAATAGTAGACTAACTGTAGTAAATAACTCGGATCTCAAGAAGATTAACCAAGCACAAATTACAAAACATAATTATGGGACTGCTCGTTTTTCCATAGGCAATTCTCTTCCATTGCCACCTGACCATAGGCATCCTCAAGTGCCACCCTCGAGCAGATCATAGTAGTTATCCTGGGAAACCCTTCTACCCAAGGGGAGAAAACCTAGTACCTTCTTATAGAGAAGATCCATGCCAAAGATAGAATAACCAAACATCCAACAATAACTCAGCAATGTAAACCCTAGCACACCTCTAGCACACCACCAAGGCTCAGAGAAATACCCCAACTAGACATGCGCTTTCCTTCCTTCATTGGAATGTAGCAACTCCCTTATTTACACTAAATTGACCAGTGAACTTTTTCCAGTGGGGCCGACTTGTCCTTTCTGGAAAATACATTTACTTTATCTTTTTCTGGCATGCTGACTTGACTTCTGGAGCAATAGATTTCTTCTGGGGCTTCTTTAATTCTTTCAATGGTTATCCTTTGACGTCTTGGCATCTTCTCCTATAAGAAAGGTTGTCCCGGAGGTGAATACCTCTCGCAGCAACCAGAAACATCAACAACATACACCTTCATGATCAACCTTTAGTTCTGGTAAACCTGTAACTAACTTGCTTACATATGGCAAGGCTTTGTAGTTGATGTGAGATAGTCTTCTATGCCAAAGTTTACAAGGACTTTCAGTAGAGTGAGTCAAAGCTACATCTGAGTGACCCTTTAACTTGTACAAACCACCCTCTTCTATTCCAATATCAACTGCATCTTCTATAGTTTTTCCTTTAGACCACATAAGAACTTCACCATCTATGAATGCAACCCTGAAACCTTTCTTATCTAGGGCTGAAATAGAATGTAAGTTCTTTTTCAAACCTGGTATATAGAGTACATCCTTCATTCTCATCGGAGTTTCTGAATCAAGTTTGTAGGTGGCTTCTCCCATTCCTTTAATTGGGTACTGATAATCATCTCCAAGTGAAACTTTATGGGGGGAGTCCTTTTCTATAAGGCTGCAGAGAGTGTTGTTTTGACCTGTCATGTGCTTAGAGACACCACTATCTATGAGCCAAGTATCCTCTCCAGGTGTCACAGATCCGGAGAGGGCAGAAAACAAAACATATTCTTCAATCTCTTCTTTAGCTAACTTCTTGGGTGGCTCATCATCTTCAGTTGCATGGACATGATGCCTTTTTTTATTTCTCCTCTTGTAGGACAATTCTTAGCAATGTTTCCCATCTTATCACAATGATAACATTGGTAGGAGGAGAAATCTTTTCCCTTTCTTTGACCCTTRTGATATTTTTGGAATCTATTTGGAGAGTGAGACTCTTTATGAAAGTGGGTCTCCTTTTGAAAATGAGACTTTCCCTTTACACCCTTAGCATGAGCAGCTAGGGCTKGATCTTCATCTTTTAATAGGACGTCTTCTCGGTTGGCCACTCTTGCTTCTTCTTGAACACATTCTTCCCATAAACTGTCAAATTGGAGTTTCTCTTTTCTTGCACAAATAGTTTGGATGAAAGCATCCCAAGGTCTTGTGAGACCATTAAGAGTTGTCATCACGAGTTCATCTTCATCTAAGTTGTCTCCAATTGCCTCTAACTGTTCCTTGAATTGAGAAACCCTAGAGAAATAGTTTTGAACTGTTTCTCCTTTTGGCATCTTTGTATTCTTGAGTTGGGTTTTCAAGTTCATCTTCTGGTTGATGTTCTTTCCTTCATACATTCTGGTTAGGGAATCAAACATATCTTTTGGAGTATTCTTAGAAGACACTTCAGGGATCAAGTGGTCTTTAATGGAATTTGCAATTATTCTTTTAGCCTTAATCATATCCATCCTGTACTTCTCTTTGGCTGCATTTTCTTCGGGTTCTGATACATTTTCTTTTATGAATTTTGCAAGGTAATTCTCTTCAAGAATGAGTCCAATTTTGTACTTCCATGCACATAAATTTTCCACACCTTCTAGCTTGTCAACAAGCTTGGTGCTTGCAGACATCTTGACCTGGAGCTAAGAAAATGACCAAAAAATGAAAGTGCTCAAAAAATGAAACTGAGCTTACCAGGAGATGTGCTGGGCTGAGGCGAGTTTGTTGGAGCTGATTGTTTTTGAAAAATCCAAGTTTTACCCCTTGAAACTTGACCTGTGCAATTCTGGACTAGTACTTCTAAGTTCTAGTACTAGTTCTGGTTTCCTGGTACCAGTGGAAACTAGGGTTTGACTTTTCGGAGAATCTAGCCACTGAAAAAGTTCACTCAAGCTGCCAAAAGATGCGTTAGGGCAGGGTGCACTTCCCAAGGTGATTTTTGGTCCAAAATCTCTCTTCAGTAAAAAGCCCAAATTTTGTTGTATGACAACAGTGATGTCTAGATACCAGTGAAAGATGCTCTATTCAGTCAAGCTCTGATACCATGTTAAGTTTTTACTGTTGTTATTAGGTTATTTACAAATTACATGAGCATTCAATGCATTTCCAAAACAACAGTATAAAGAGGATCACTGAAAGAAACACAATCACAAGGTACACAACATTTTATCCTGGGAAACCCTCATGGGGGAGAAAACCCAACAAAAACTTCCTCAATAATAGATTTCCAATACAATGCCAAGACTAAGACCAAAACACCAAAGATAAACCAAGACTGAGCATGCGTCTCTCTTCTCTTCCCTCCTGCAACTGTAACTTCCTTCAAGATATGCGCACTAGATGAGTGAGTAAGTGTGTACAAATGAGACACCAACCTCACATATAAATACAAGTGTGAGATGGCGCTAGGGTTGTGTCTCTTTACTTGGTTGAGCCGACTTCTCCTAGAAGTGGCTAAAACCACTTTATAATTACTAGGGGCCGACTTTACAAATACCACTATACAAATACAATTTGACCAATCCACAAAAGGGGATTTCATCTTATAAAAGACCTGACTTGATCAATCTGCAAAAGGGGATTTGATCTATAAAATAATAACTCAAATATAATTAGAATATTCTTCGAAGTTACAATATTTCAACAACTGTGATTGTATTGTTGATATTATGGTAGCTTCGAGAGGTATTAACCTCCACGTGTAACCTTTGACAAGGCTAGAATATTTCGGGAAGCAAGAGAAATCCTAAAACGTTGGATAATAACCCTAGAAGACAAGTCGACTCAAGAGAATATTTAATATTGAGTTATTAGCCTCCAGAAAGAGAATTCGGCCCAGTCAAGTGAGATAGAGCAGTATAAATAGAGGGTGCTAGAGCTCATTTGACACTCACTCATTCACAACTGCATAAGACTAGTGGTGCGCAAGTTTGAAGAGGGAGTGCAATTGTTGCAACTGGGATTTTGGCTTTTGGTTGGACTTTGTCTTGGTTATGGTTTGGACTTTCTGCTTGGTCTTTGGTTATTCTTGCTTGGTGCGCTAGCCTTGGAGAAAGGTGCGCTACCTTGGTTGGCTATTGGTCTGCTTTCAGAATTATTCTATTTTTCAAGGTTAAGGTGCTCGGGAGTGGTCTTTGTGCCTATGGTTGGGTGACAATATTGTTATATTGTCTATGGAAAAACGGGCACATCTCTTTATTTCTAACAGGTTATGGGCCCACACTATCTTCAGACAGTCTAACCTAAATGAAAATTGGCCAACCTAAATGGATCTTTGCCACACAAACTGAGTTGTTGTAGTTGTAGAATTTGGCTAGGGTATCCTTGTTTCTCCTCAGGCTGGCAAGATCTCTAGCTTTGATACCGCTGTAATATTCTCAATAGAGCTAGGAAAGATATTATAATCTTCTATGCAATTATGTTGTTCCCGACTATCAATTTTGTACAAATACATGCATTCATTCTATTAAAGAGATTTCGCTAAACATATTGTAAGCAATCTAGTTACACATGGAATATAAGAGAACCATGGAGTATTTTATTATGAATGAGAATCTGAATACAACAATCCAATGGCTGCTATGGCAGCTGCAATACATCAATGAAAAACACACAATAACAAGCCATAAACCTGGAATCATGCCATGGCCTCCTCCATAGATGAGATCAAACCCTCCAACTGCCACAAACTCTCCAAGCAAATCGCTGCAACCCAAAATTGAAGCCAAATCACCAAATGAAGATCCTGGATGGATTCTCCTTGTCTAGCTAGGGTGGATATTGCACCACTAAAACTAGACTACAATGAAAGGGTTTTGCCAAAACCATAACGAAAACCTTGGCTCCAAGAGCACTCCAAAGAGATCAATCCAAAAGATAATGCCAAAGTGAAGCACTGCCCCTCCTTTTATTCTTCTTCTATGCCTTCTAGAACTTTCCCCTTTTTGACTAAATCAAACATGATCCTTATTCCCCTTTTACTTTTCACTTTAAGATTAAAAGTCACTTTTAATAATGTTTAAGTAACTTATTAATCTAAAGTTTCTTTATTTTTTTTATTTAAAGTCACTTTAAAAACATAACATCTCCTAACTAAGTGACATTAAATAACCCTTGACTTCCTTTTTTCTTCATTGACAAGCCTCGAAAGTCATTTTCGACTGTTGAACAGGGGAACCCACAAATGGGGACATGACATAGTTCATTGAATACATTGAATCCTATGCAAAGAGGTTCAATCTTCATCCCATATTCAATGAATGTGTCCAGTTGGCTTCTTATGATCAAACATGCGGGCTCTGGAGAGTTTGTAGTGTGAACACTGTTGCATACGATAAGATGAACGAGAATACCGATTACATTTGTCGATGGTCTCCATTCCCATGTTCGTGAAGCCTGTATTTGCCTCTTCCTATCATCACCTTTTGTTTTCTTTGCCTCTTCACTATGGTGGGTGTAACAGTCGATGGGCATGATGCCTGTAGACGAAATTAGGTTTTCACCTAGAAACAATGGTGCACGTACGTATGAATTAGGGTTTCATGTATGAATGGTGGAGCTCGGATATAGTTGAAATTTATGATTCGTCTGGGAATTCATGGATAATCGTTGCAAAATTGCCATCGAGAGCGAGCTTGAGCATAACCAAGAGCCACACGGGGGTTTCTTAGAGACAGAGGGGCACGCAAAGAATTTCATGCAATTGGAGGAACCGTAACGGTTGCGCACAGGGAATTGACCAAACAACACGATGGCAGACACGCTAGTAGTCAAAGTAATGCAAACCGACAGAGTAATGTAGAGGGGCGCAGACTGGCAAGGCAGACATAGACGTTTTCGCAGGAGAATGAAAATGCCCAAGGAATAAGCAAACAGAAAATCAACTATGGAAAACTACCATAGGATAATTAGGCAGCCTAAGAATTAAGGCTGCTCTGATACCACTGTTAGATGCACAAATTGAAATAAGCGTGAAGTGCATTATTCATCAATATGATACATGTATAAGTACATTGATGTGACCCTTGGATTCGTATTCCAAGAGGTCCTTTGGACTCTCGATGATGTTAAAATGACTTAACTATTCACATTCTGTCAAGTTCGTAACCCTAACGGATTACGTTTCCAACACAAACAACACAGAAAAGAATGCCAAAGACCATGCATGGGGCACATAAGATAGTTAGAGCTAGTGCACAACAATCTCTGTCGAGCATGAAGCTTTTCATGATGTTGATCAGTGATTTCTCGAGGAAAGTTAGAGCTCAAATGTTCAAAGAATTTAGGGCTCTAATTAAATGGCAAAGTTAGAGCATAATCAAGATTCTTAGCATGAACAACTGGGTGAATGCAAATCCAAGGACTTCTACAGTATTGTAATTCTATTGGCATTCACAGAAAATTAATTTGTTTATATTTTACCTCAGCATAATAATGTTGTGATGAGGAGGAAAAAGACTATTGTGTAGATGGTGAGAGGCACACTCAAAGATGAGAATCTATCAAATGCTCATTGGGCTAAATGAATAAATACAACAATATATCTTCTAAATAGAAGTCCGACAAAAACTGTTAGAAACAGCACCTATCTTGATTAGTAGGATACAGATTTCGAGTGTTCGATTGTAATGCCTATGATCATTTTATGAAAGCAAAACACATAAGCTTGAATATAAGGCAACTAGTATACTTTCAGAGGCTATAGTGAGTAGGCAATCTCCTTATCTCGGAAAAGGACAATTGCCAATAAATATGTTGTACTTGATGACAGATATAGCCAGGGAGATTCATATTAGATTGATGTGTCGTGGTATATTAAAGACAAAAATGATCTTAAGAAGGTTGTAGATTAAAGTAGGGCTGGAAATACCTATCAAGAATCAAGTGACGACAAGGAAGATGGTGAAAATAAGCGTAGAACTGAGATGACATCGCCAAAGCCCTAAAAAGTTTTATTTTGAAACATTGAAGGACTCAGAATTACCAACTACTTGAAAATAGAGCAAAACGGAAAGAATATTGCAGCAGTAAGCTTCTCTTGTCATGACTTGTTTTTGAAACAACAAGATGAAGCCTAAAGGGAACATGACCCGATATAAAGAAACAGAAGATAGGAATTTGGGGACTTGTCTAAAGGGAAAATGCAATATTTGTAAATGGGTCTACAAATAAATAATAAAAAGTAAGGAGATGATTCTGTTGACAAGCACATAGCAAGATTAGTGGGTAAGGTTTTGCATAGAAGGAAGGTATTGACATTGAAGAAAACCTTGGAACCACTGACATAGATGAATTTCAATTAGACTGGTCTTAGTCATGGTAACCGCAAGACTTTGAGAAAAAAGGAAAGAGCATCTAGTTGTAAGCTGGAAAAAGCACTCTGAACTAAAATATGCTTCTAGAGCTTGGGCACTTCAGAGTAAATGGATTTGAAATAATTCCATCAGATCCAAGTCTATTTGTAAATCAAAGGTGGTGATGATATTGTGATTGTGATTTAATATGTGGATGATCTCATTATTATAGGTAGTAATACAAAGATCATGGATTTATAGGACAGAGTATAGAGCAGGTAGTCAGGTTGTTGAGCACATAGCAAAGTTAGTGGCTAAGGGTTTTGCACAAAAAGAAGGTTCTAACGTTAAAAACAACTTTGAATCTGATGTGAAGATCAATATGATCATATTAGTGTTAGCCATGACAATTTAGTTTAAGTGGTCCATTTATTAGATGGATTTCTAAAATGCCTTTTGAAATAGAAGTGATTTGGAAGAGTAAGTGTAAAAGGGGAAATCCTATCTAATGTGTAAGCTGAATAAAGCATCCATTAAAATGATAGTTTTGGGCCTACTTCATTGTTGCTTACGTGTAGAAGTATGATAGATGGATGTCAACATCTCAATGTCCCAGATAAGTATGCATAAGAGATACTGAAAAAGTTCGATATGGCTAATTAAGTCAGTGGTAACTCCTATTAATTTAGGAATGAAGTTATCAACTTGTGAAGATTTAAAGCCAATGGATGCAACATTACATTGCATATGGTATGAGGTCTGATCTACCTTACCACAAACATACCAATTTGAGATGTGTAGTTCAGACTATTTCACTGTTTATGGCTGATCCCAAAAATACTCACTGGAAAGTAGCAAACACAATTCAAGGTATGTCAACTCAAATAGGACTAAGTGGACTGTGGACTCAAATATGTGGTAAGTGGTAACTTCAAGCTGGTTTTGCCTGCAAATTCAACATAATAGAAAGTCTTCCACTGGTTATTCATAAACTAAGGCTGATTCTCTTCCCTTTCACTTAAGTTCCGTGTATATTTGAGTGTCTGCTGCTTAAAAATTTGTTCATACTTCTCATGGGTGACCTGAGGCATCTAGTAGGGTGGTTGTGTATTCAAAAGTAGAGAAATCCAAATATCTATTTTAATAGCACCAAAGCTATTGAAAAATAAATCTACATTCACAATGAAGTTGTAACATATTTCTCTATAGTATGGTCTGTTTTTATTTCAAAATAACGCTTTTCAGGAAGGAATATCTTTTAGCACTAGAGTTCCAGTTACATTATATTGTAAGCACACGGTTTCCTGTATTGAGTATGGTTTTGTTCAGTACTGTGTTTTTATTTCTTTGGAACTGTTACACAAGGCAGTATTTTTATAAAATCGATTGAATGTTTCTAATTCTCTTAATTTTTATTCCAGATCTACAACTACATCTTCCACAAGAAATGTTGTGTTTGCCAAGTTTGTTTCTTCTGTCGTGTATTTATGTTTTGAATATTCTACTTGCAGGTATTTAATGGACCCAGACATGGAATTTGTGAAATTCTTTGGGAAAAATTATGATGTTGATGCTTTGACGGAGGGAGTAATTAATGAAGTCAAATCCTATAAAAAATAATTGTTTTACCAGATTCACTCAGATTTTGTGGTATGCCATGCTTCCAGTTAAGGAGGGGTGCCCATTAATAATAGTTCTATTGGAGCCAATTTGTTCTCTTAATTGTAAGGGCATGGTGCAAATTTAAAAGTTTTAGAAGTTAATTGTGATTCATATTTTTGGGTTACAGAAACTATTGATTGATACGAGTGGCCAATCCAGAACAAGATTCTTTTGGATTTTTTTAAACATTGAGGATGTATTATGAGGTGAATGACCTTTAGAAAGCAAGCAGTTCCATTTCACATTATATGCTCATGGTCCGTAGATAAATGTGGCTTTTGAGATGAGGGTTGATTGAATAATTGGGGAGATGTCATATTTTCGTTTCATGCATTCTATTCTAATTCCCGTAAAACTCTTATGCCTGGGCTTGCCAAGTCTCTTATAAATATATGTCTGAAATCTTAAATTTCATCATTTAGAATTGTGCAATAATTTACAAATTTGTCTAATTTGATAGTTTGAGTAGTTGAGATTATGAATGCATAACTAGAAAGCAACCATTTTGCGTTGTTGGAGGGAAAGTCCTGTAGAAATATATATGGTTGGTCAAATTGTGATATATATGGTACAGGCAATTTCAAGCCATGAATTTGAAATTTTTATAATGGCTTCTCGTACTATTATACTGCCTTGATTTTGGCATTTAGCTATGGTATTTTTTCTCTTATTTTAATAATGGCTTTTCATGCACTAGGTTTGGCTTAGTGTGAAATTGAAATTTAGGTATGACAAACTGTTAGTAAAAGAGATTTTTAAATGCATCTTCATGTGATGGCAATTTGCTTAGATTATTTTCATCCATGAGCTCTCATCATTTTCCTGTGAAGGTTCCTGTGAGTGGGAAAATGAATGAACTTTGGGATTCAGCTTGTTTCAATCTGAATAACTAATTGTTATATTATGATAAGTAAATGATCCTAGGTGTATATCTAGTTAACATTTTCCATGTTCGCCAATTTTTGTATAATATAGATATATCCGGAGAAAAACAAGCTTACTGCGTCATTAAGTGATTGTATCACATGAGAATCGCTATAACTACTATCCCATGCAACAAAATAAACAATTCGACACCTACCACATGAACTAAACTGTTTTCATATATATTTAATGAGAAAAGTACAAGTGGGTGGGAAAAAGGGAGAGTGGCACTATGTTTCACAAATAGGATCATATATAGTCATCAGAGAAATAACCTTGGTGGGGATGGCATACGATGCATTAACTTGTCCATCAAATGTGAAAGGAATAGGGCTCCAATATTCTGCATTTTCAGGCATTATCAATTGAATTGTGGGAGAGGCGTGAATCTGACATTTCCTTCAACAATTGATCACAATACTTCGTGAATCTCTGTCTACGAGGTGTGAATTTGTATTGCAAAGGCACAAATTGGGCTTTGCATGTAGGAAGTGCCAACAATTGAGGGTGTTTCTGTGAGAGCAATCGGTGTAATAGTGGTAGAGGAGTTGGCCATATGGTGAAGAGTTAATCCCGAAGTGTTTATGACAGATAGAGGAGTTGGCCATACGGTGAAGAGTTGATCCCGAAGTGTTTATGAAAGATAGAGGAGTTGGCCATATGGTGAAGAGTTAATCCCGAAGTGTTTATGACAGATGAAGATCGTCCCTCAAGTAGGATCGTGATTGTCATCACTTTGAACCAACGGATAATTAGGTTACGCAATTATTAGACACAGTCACAATGCATTCTGAGACCAATTTGAGCAATTTGCCTCGAAGAATTCCATCCTACTTCAAGTTGACCTGGCTCGAGTAATGATTTGCGAGGACACCATTCGCGTATGCGTTATGGAAATCCTAAGAAAGATTCATCATCATCATCATATATATATATATATATATATATTTGATTCTGAGACTAATTTGAGCAATTTGCCTCGAAGNACGGATAATTAGGTTACGCAATTATTAGACACAGTCACAATGCATTCTGAGACCAATTTGAGCAATTTGCCTCGAAGAATTCCATCCTACTTCAAGTTGACCTGGCTCGAGTAATGATTTGCGAGGACACCATTCGCGTATGCATTGTGGAAACCCTAAGAAAGATTCATCATCATCATCATCATCATCATATATATATATATATATATATATATATATTCATCATCATCATCATCAGCATACGTGAATGGTGTCCTCGCAAATCATTACTCGAGCCAAGTCAACTTGAAGTAGGATGGAACTCTTCGAGGCAAATTGCTCAAATTGGTCTCAGAATGCATTGTGATTGTTCGAAATTGATGGCTTTAGATGTGTTAATGGTGGAGGATTGGTGAATTGAAGCAAGGCATTGTTAAGGTTTAGAGCAGCGAGGAACTTATGTCCTAATTGAACGTTCTAGTCCATACTTTTGAGGATCATTTAAAGAAGCGAAAAGATCTCGTGAATTTTTCGTTTGCACGATACAACCTTAGCAACACTTACATTAAGTTGTTGAGGTTATATTTGCATGTTTGAACTAGTAATTTCCTGCGGCGAAGAGTGGAAACGTCTTGATGAGTTATTTGGATTTCTTGCAATTGCTCCAAAGCCCACTGAAGGACACATGCCTTNTATATTCATCATCATCATCATCAGCATACGTGAATGGTGTCCTCGCAAATCATTACTCGAGCCAAGTCAACTTGAAGTAGGATGGAACTCTTCGAGGCAAATTGCTCAAATTGGTCTCAGAATGCATTGTGATTGTTCGAAATTGATGGCTTTAGATGTGTTAATGGTGGAGGATTGGTGAATTGAAGCAAGGCATTGTTAAGGTTTAGAGCAGCGAGGAACTTATGTCCTAATTGAACGTTCTAGTCCATACTTTTGAGGATCATTTAAAGAAGCGAAAAGATCTCGTGAATTTTTCGTTTGCACGATACAAACTTAGCAACACTTACATTAAGTTGTTGAGGTTATATTTGCATGTTTGAACTAGTAATTTCCTGCGGCGAAGAGTGGAAACGTCTTGATGAGTTATTTGGATTTCTTGCAATTGCTCCAAAGCCCACTGAAGGACACATGCCTTTAACTTGTAGGATTCTAGCATGAACGTTGGGGTGGAGTGGGGTATCTGGATGAGTATGAAAGTACTTTGCATTTGAAATTTTTAGGGAAGTAGGGTTTTCATAGGAGCAACTAGGGAGGAAACAAGGTGAACCTGCCAACGTTGATGTCAGACATAGACTACGTGAAAGGGCAGAATAGGGTATGGGGTGGAAGTTGTATCAACTTTAGGTACTTTTTATAAAGAAAATGCTCAAAACATAAAGACTAGATAGTTCAAATAACCTAACGAGAATGTGGTTGGCGACAACAAGGACAAGGTGATTCTGAGTAAGACTTATCAATCTCACTATGAATAAACGCATTTCCTCGAAAAACCTTGTTTTGGGGACATGGGGAAATGAGGTTGGATCCAAAGAACCATAATCCTCGAGTGATTTACTACCCAACTTGGCCAGTATCAAAAACCCCAACCCACTACCTCATACCCATTCCTAGAATTGTAGAGGGTGTGGATGTTGGACAAGCTCCAAAAGGTTCCATTGCAAAACCTAATTTGGAGTGCTCCTTGGATGGAAAGGGCACACAAGAATCTAGTCCCTTGGAACTAGTGAAGTACATTTAAGACCTAGAAGCAAAGGTACATTTTATTTTATAGGGAAGGTGGAGGGGTTTATGATTTTTTGAACAAAAAATACCCAAATCCAATTGAAGGGGAAATATATATTTCATGTCTATTGCCCAGAAACAAGCATCCTCAGAAGTTAGGTGGGGGAAACAACTATCCTTAATTGGGGCACTTGGAGCAAATGCCACTTTCGAGGGTTCCACATGATTTTTTTGACCCTTAATTATAGAGGGATTAGTTGTCCATAAGGAGATTAGTTGATACTATTAGACCTTCTATTATTTTGTTGCAAGAGACAATGACATATGGGGAGAAAATTATTCAGGAACTCTCTAAAACTACTTAGGAATTGGATTTTTTTGTTTTTTTGATGCCATTGGGAGATCGAGTGGGAATGTGACTGGATGGAATAAATGCTCCTTTACCCACAAATTCACAGGGTTTACTACAGGGCTAGAGGCCTCCTTTTTCCTTTGGACTTGAAGAAAGATATTATAGTGTTGAATGTTTATGGTCCTTAAAAGAACATGGCATTCTATTGGGATAGATTTTTCAAAATGGATTGGTTGTGGTGGGGGGGGGACTTGAATTTCACCTAAGGATCTTCAGAGGTTTGGGGATCAACTGCTCAACTAGATCCTATCTTTAGATATTTTATTATAAGTTTGGAAGAAACTAGTCTTTTAAATATTGAGCTAGCCAAGCTATCTTCCTCTTGGAGAGAGAGTTGGGGAAGCCAAAATTGACAAGAGACTCAACAAGATTTAATTTTTTAAGCCTTCCTAGATGAACTCATTACGATCAAACAATGGGTCACTGTTGGAGGGGACTGTTAACCATAAATCCTATCATGTTAGAAGTGGCTTCTTCAATAGAGAAACATGCTAGTCCATTTAAACTAAATCTGTTGGGGAAGCCAAAATTGACAAGAGACTCAACAGGATTTAATTTTTGAAGCCTTCCTAGATGAACTCATTAGGATCAAATAATGGGTCACTATTGGAGGGGATTGTTAACCATAAATCCTGTCATGTTAGAAGTGGCTCCTACAATAGAGAAACCTGCTAGTCCATTTAAACTAAATCTGGAGTGGATGAAGATGGAAGATTTTGTGGAGAGGATCAAAGCAGTTGGGAAATCTTTTAATGGTAATCTAAGAGACAAAAAAGATAGCTTCTAATTGGGTAGGGGAGAAAATGTTGAAAGATGATAAGGTTCTTAGAGAAGTAGAGGAAGCCTTAATGGTGCTCTATAGTAGGGAAGGTTATGGATTTATGAATGAGGAACATAAAATTGAAGTAAAGACACTGGAAGATAAAATGAGGCACATCCTGTTGGAAAAAGAAAAAGAATGGAAACTCGAGAAAAGCATTATGGTCACAAGTTGGGAATCAGAATACAAAGTTCTTTCACAAGTATGCCAACTATAGAGAGGATATAAACTCTATTTGAAAAATATATGAGGGAGATCGTACAAGAGTAGAAGTGATTATTGTGTCAAAATCCTTAGGTTTGTTAATGAGGGGGATAATCAAAGCCTGATAAAGGAGGTTGGAAAAGAAGAATTGTATCAAACTAAGCAGAGCTTTTAAAAGGACAAAACTCCTAGGCTTGATGGACTTCCTATGAAATTTTTCTTTGGATGTTAAGATTTCATAGAGGACAATTTACAAAAAGTGGTGGAGACAACAAGAACTCAGGGAAAAGTGTTGGGAGCTTTCAATACAACATTCCTAGTATTGATTCCAAAAGAAGATATTCCTACCACCTTTGAAAAGTTTAGACCCATTTCATTGTGCAATTGCATATACAAAACTATCTCAAAGGTAATTTCTGGGAGATTGAAAAGTGTTCTCGCAAATCAAATCTATGGAGGACAATTTGTATTCTTAGAATAAAGGCAAATTCATGAGGCAATTGAGATTGCCCAAGAATGTTACATTTAATCAAAGTTAGAAATCAAAGATTGATGGTGATCAAAGTGCACCTGTCCAAAACTTATGATAGGGTAGGTTGGCTTTACTTTAGATTAATTATAATTCATTTAGTTTTTTTCCATTAGTTTGTTGTCTAGATAATGAGTTGCATTTTCTCAGTTTCTTTTGTTGTATTAAGAAATGGAACAACAACCCCTTTCTTCCTGTCAAGCAAAGGCCTTAGACAAGGATGTCTCCTATCCCCCATTCTCTTTCTTTTAATAGTTGAAGGCTTAAGTAGGTTACTTAAAGAAGTAAAAGGAAATGGTAGTATAAAAGGGGTACTTATTGGAGTATCATGCAATATCACACATCCATTGTTTGTAAATGATATTTTGATTCTTTGTAAAGGCACCAAAAGAGTCATTGAGAATTCCAAGGGCATCATGGATTTATTCAACAAAGCAACTAGAATGGTCATTAATATGGAAAAATCTATCATGACCTTATGGGGGATATCTAAGCAGGAAAAAATCTTTATTACTCGATTTTTTCCTGATAAGATACTTGCTCTAGAGTAGGGTTTGAAGTATTTGGGATTCTTTTTTAAGCCAAATCAATATAAAAAATGTGAATGGCAATGGTTGATAGTTAAAGTGGAGAAGAAAATAAATCCCTGGTGCAGTAGATGGTTGTCCAGGGAAGGTTGTTTGTTTTTGGTAAAAGCAGTTCTAGAAGTGGTTCTAGTCTATTGGATATCGCTTGCCCATAATCCAAAAGGTGTTCTGGAAACCATCAAGAAACTTTGCTACAAGTGTATCTAGTTCGAAGACCAAAAAAGAAAACATTGGTGAAGGGCCTCTTGGGAAAAGCTAGCACTACCAAAAGCCATTGGAGGATGGGGTCTAAAAAATCCCTCTCTTTTCAAAGGCTCCAGTTGCAAAAAATATATGGAGGCTAATTCAAGGAACATGTTTGTGGATTCAAGAAGTAAGAGAAAAGTATATAGCCCCTAATACAGGGGAGGATTTGAACATAAATCTTCTCAAACAACAAAATAATGCTTCAGTAATTTGGAAAGTTATTATCTATGCTTTCTATCCGGTTGATAGTTGGTTGATTTGGGAAGTTGGAAAAGGGGATAAAGTGCAGATTGGTCTTGACCCCTAGATAGGGAACAAAGGTATGCACATACTTCCCCTTTAGATGATTCGAGAGTTAAGGAATGAAGGTTATTTTAATCTTACCGACAATGGTTATTGTTGTTCCTGAGTCTGTACCTAAGGCTTTAAAGTACAGTGTCAAGGCATCCGAAAGTATACAAAAGGTTGATACAGGATTATACTAACCTTCGGTATGGAAACTAATAAGGGTTTCTACGTTCTTGTTGTCTAGCTTCCAAATGTTCCTGGGTGGTAATATCTTGCTCAATGGCTGCCCATGAACGTTCTAATTCTTCCCGGGTGTTAGCAGTTTTAAGAATTGTATCAAAGAGATTTAAAGCGATATGAGTTTGATTAGAGAGTCTGGGTTGAATATTAGGTTG
>SNQJ01S0027232.1:66761-78824 GCA_010110895.2 Picea sitchensis | reverse complement strand
TTTCACTGAGTGTTGTTCTATACGCAATCTCTAAACAATTTTAATTTCGATTGCAGGAAAGATGCCTCCGAGTGTTGAGCAAGAATGGCTCGGGAGCCTCGTCGAAAGATTCAAGAAAATAAGTCAAGTGCGTAAGGAGTTGAGTCAAGATCAACAAAGGTAATGAAGGATATCAGACTCTCTGAGTTTGGCACGCACGACGACTCCATCAATTTGCGTGGCATAATCAAATCGCACACCGAGCAAGATTCATCATGGGTTGAAGAAATAACAAAAGTGGCAGACGCAAGAGAGCTAGGTCAGGTGTGACGGTTTATGGAACAACTGATCAAAGCTCAAGTTGTGCTACAACAGTTAAGTGTCAGTCTGGTCAAGTATCAGGCGCATGCGGTTGAGATTAGAGAAATTTACACGGCTCCGATGGAACAACACAGATTTCCATATACCCACACCTGTGAGGATCTGTTCATCAATTGGTCAGAATACGAGAAGAATCATCCGTTTAAAGTGATACCTTGAGATAAATCTTAGACAAGATGATAGGAGAATGCCACATGAAAAAATTTGTTTTACTTATCTACAATTAGTCGTTATTTTCAGTTGAATTTTATGTTATAAATAAGATCATCGACCAATTAGTCAAGGGTCGATGTTTGTTGCAAGAAACTCTCTTTTATGGTTTGTTAAGAATTATTTTGGAGCTACCTTTAATTGAGAAGTCCTTCTGGACCAGAGACAAGTTATATTTTCATCAAATGCGTGTATGATTGGATGTGAAGAAGAACTATTTCCTATTTCGTCTCATGAATGGATGCAGTAACGAATAAGAGTTATTAAATCTATTGATAAGTTATCTGATGCAATGTTTACAATTCTTTTCTTTAATGATGAAAATAAATCTTTGTGTTATTATGTGATTTATGATTAGAGTTAAGTGAATTATTTTTCTTACCATTGTTTATCACATGCATGTTTTCTTCTTATATCTCGTATCTCAGTCAATAATTGGAATATTCATAAGGTTAACGTATTAGTACTAGGCATGTGGTATACGATCATTGTCTGCATGCAAGGGTAAGGGTTATCCCAAACCTATCCTCTTCTCCAATAGTTTAAGTTTGTTCCCATTTGTTGCCTAGTTGGTTTATACCGGCTTTCCAATATTTTACCAGTCACACCAAAAAGAAAATTACAAAAAGAGAACATTTGAATCGAAGTAGAGGCCTTCACAAGAAAATGTAAATCCCATCGATTAATTGGTCGGATCACAAGATATGGAGAACCATTCCACAATTAAACACTGCAGAGTCTAATTGGGCCTCGGTGGTGGGTTTGGTTCATGTTGTTGAACTAAAGGGATTTAGGACCCATCAACAGAATTGGTGCTAGAAGGAGCGCCTGAAGAATGAATGGTTGAATACATATCCCATATAATATTTCAGACAGTCGGTAGATTCAAAACAGCCCACATGCATGGCTAGTCAGTCCTAAGACAACCCACACACACTGAGTACTCCTAAAACGAGTGAATCACCCCAGCCTGAGGAAGAACGATTGTTCCCTGATATACCTTACGCTCTTCCTCACAAGGAATTAAATCAATTTAGAAGAATCACAAGAGCATACACCCGACAGATCGGTGCATTGTCCTTAACTCTGATACTTCCTCGAAGACAAAAAATAAGAAGACCAGTGGTCGACACCCCCGACCAGGTTTTTTTGCACACACTAGAAGACATGATATATTTCGCAATCACCGAAATCGAACACCCTCTAAATCTTATCCCTTAAACGCCAGTCGATGACGTCTCTGAGCCAGACGATTTTTCGAAAGAGGAGGAATTTAAATCAGAGTCTGAATATGTGGAAGACAACAATGACCATGATGAAGAAAGGGGAAACCCACCACAGAACAATCAACCTTGGTTGGCCAGAGATGATTTGGCCATCCCAGGATGAGTACACAATCTTCCCTGACACCCGGAGAAGTTACTTCCTAAATTCGACCCCAAGACCTCAGGATTGCCTGAAGATCATAACAAGAAATTCATACTAGCGATCAGACTTATGAATGTCCAACATGAAGAAGTAGTATGCAGACTATTCCCTTATACTTTTGAGAATTTAGCTTCCATGTGGTATTTTAATATGCCTGTAGGATCTATAACTAGCTGGACGAAGTTCCAGAAGGATTTTCTAGATAAATTTGCAGAGGAGACTACTACAGGAGCTCTGATGGCTGAGTTGTTCACCGCCACCATGATTTCAAAGGAAAGGGTCAAAGATTTTAATCAAAGATTCACCACCGTCTTAAAAAAATTCCAACCCGAAGCTAAACCTACTCAGGAGTTGCAAATTGAAGTATACGTTAATGCCCTCCCAGCTTCTATTTCCATCTTCGTGAAGAGGGTTGCCAAACCAACCCTGGATGAGAATTTTGAAGAAGCCAAAACAATTGAMTTCCAAATGAAAGGATGCAAAGAGAGTCAGGTCTCCTTAGTCAAGAAAGAATCTCAACCCCCTCCCCAGAGAGGGTTGTTGCTCACTAGACCCCCAGGGAAACAAGCAAAACAAGCTCCTGAAAAGGGTAATGGAGACATAGAAGACCTACAATGCATGGTTAAGAAGTTATCAAACAAAATCATAGACATGAAAATAAGTGCAGGGGAAGGAAACCAAGGCCAAAGGCCCTATAAGACTTTATTTAAAAGGAACCCACCGTTCAAAGAAATATAACCCCCCAAATAACTTAAATATCGATTTGGGAAATGTAGCATCTGATTCTTTCTGTACTTATCACTAGGAAAATCACTCCGAAAGAGACTGACCTCAATGGGTGTGTGCCATGAATTTGATGGCCAATTAGTTTCTAGACGAAGTCTCCCTGATCGAACAACCAACCGATTTAGTTATGAATGTTGTTGATCAAGATGATATTGATCCACCAGAAGACACAACCATGCTGATATGGGATCCTGACCTAATCATGCCTTCTGAAGACTTGTTTGAGTCCCAAGAACCATCCGTAGAGGTCTTGGTGGTGCAAACGTGAAGTAAAGGTCGATCCGTCTCAGACGACCTTGCTACTACCCAAACATCAGGGGGAAGATCAACTTCCGATCACCGGGAAGCACCTTTTTCTCCCCGTAAGAACTCTATAAGCATCCATACCCGAGAATCACCCAAACTGGACTACAACGTAGTTGAATATTTGAAGAAGTTGAAGGCTAATATATCAATTATGGACATATGTAGACTCCTTCAACAAAAAGACTTTCTACTACAAGCTTTGAAATTAGTAGAAAACCCTATGACAAGCAATGATCAGGAAAGAAGTCTAACTCCCACGGATCTAGTGAATAAACCAACTGTAAATGYTTKCTCAGAAGATAAGAAGGGAAAACCTTGTGTCCCACCGTTCCTTTTAATGTTTGAAGTTTTTAACAGRAACCTCCACAATTTCTTGGTCGACTCATGAGCATCTTCCAATGTTGTGCCCTTGTCTATTTGTAAAAAATTAAATGGTGTTCCTCTCAAAAGTGACAAACATGTAATACAACTAGACATAACCCARGTCAAAGTCATGGGAGAACTCAAAGATGTAATGATCAGAATAGCAGCACATACTAAGTTTGTGCAAGTGATTGACATCATTGTAGTAGATATCCCAAAAGCGTATGGGCTACTACTAAGCCGAGACTRGTCTGAGAAGCTAAACGGATACTTTAGTACATATTGGGCACACCTTTGGCTGCCATTAAAAGGGCACAAAAATATGATCATAAATGATAGGGAAAGATATATGAAACATTTTGTCACTGACCTAGAAACCCCAAACGAACCCTCATCAATAGATTTCCCCGTGCTAGGCAATTATTCCTGTGATTCCTACTTCGGGAACTTCTCCCCTCTTTCATCTAATGTCCCTCTCACTCAGAACTCTGAAATGATTTTTTGGGAGGAGTTGTCGACAGCGGTGAAAGAAACCCTCTTCTGTCAACAACCTGCATTAGAAATCACAAAACTAGCAGGAGGAAAAGAGGAAAATAATAGGGAACGAGAAGCCGACACACCTTGCCCACAAGTTTGGACCTTATATTTTGATGGATATAAATCTCAGGAACGATCAGGGGTGGGGTGTATCCTCATTAACCTGAGAGGAAAGCTACATTTCTTGTCTTGTAAACTAGAATTTGAATGCACAAACAACATTGTTGAGTATGAAGCTTTGATGCAAGGGCTAAAGAAATCCATAGACCTAAACGTCCAAGAATTGAAGGTTTTCGGATATTCTGAAATCATTGTTAGACAGATAAGGAATACTATACATTGCAATTCTCCACACCTGAAGAATTACCAACACGAAGTGCACAGGCTAATAGAGCATTTTGGAGCTTTCAACATTACAACAATTTCCAGATCAAAGAACATTCGTGTTGATTTTCTAGCCACTGCTGCCTCAAGGCTAACACCTCTAGAAGATTATAAAGCTTCCTATTTCACTGTAGAACTTTTATATAAACCCTCGGTGCCCAAAAATATTTCTAATTGGAAGGTTTTTGAGGGATATGAACAGATTATAAACTTTATGACCAACCAGGACAATTTTCAAGAGTTGGCCATTGATGATGAAGCATTCTAGGAACAGTCGACGGAAACCGACCTTCATATAAATCAGCTGATCGATGGGTCAAGGTCTCACACTACATTGAAGGGGATAGCGAACTTAGAAAACCTTTTTGATGTAAAGGAACGATTTAAGGGGACCAAAAACTCTAATACCGCTAGGTATTGTCCCATGCGTGAAACTATAAATCTCGGAACCCCGAAAAACCCAAAAAATGTAGACCTCGGCAAAACCATATCTAAAGAGGAAAGGAAGGCCTATCTCAAACTCTTTAGACAGTATCAAGATGTCTTTGCATGGTCCTACTGAGATCTGAAAACTTATGATACCTGTATCATTCAACACACTATCCTATTAAAACCTGAAGTGAAACCCTTCCAACAGAAGCTCTGAAAGTATCACCCTTCCCTGTAACCTCTCATGTGTTAGGAGTTGAAGAAAATGTTAGATGCTAAAATTATCTTCCAGGTTAGACATTCTACATGGGTAGCTAATTTGGTTCCTGTAAGGAAAAAGTCAGGGGAGATCCACCTATGCATAGATTTTAGAAACCTGAATAGAGTTTTGGAAAAAGACAACTACCCAATCCCACCAATGGAACATATCTTGCAGAACGTGTCTGGATCTGAAATTTTCTCTTTGCTAGACGGTTTCTCAGGTTACAACCAAGTTCTGGTTTCAGAGGAAGACCGATTAAAAACCACCTTTTGAACCAAGTGGGGAACTTTCTCTTACAAACGCATGCCTTTTGGGTTAATCAATGCAGGAGAAACTTTCCAGAGGGCTATGGATGTAGCATTTCGGGGACTAATCAACAGGTGTGTAGTATTTTACTCGGACGATGTGACGTTGTATTCAAAGAATAAAGAAGACCACATCCAACACTTGACCCAGATTTTCGAAAGGTGTAGGAAATATGGTATATCCTTAAACCCTAAGAAAACTATTTTCGGTGTCAAGGAAGGTAAGTTGCTAGGCCACATTATATCTCAAGCAGGCATTCGCATAGACCCAGAAAGGATTAAGGCTATAGCTCAAATTTTTTTGCCTCATAACAAGAAAGTTATGCAGTCATTCTTTGGAAAAATCAATTTTATGAGAAAGTTCACTCCCGATTTCGCAGAAACTATCAAACCCTTGCAAAAGATAATTCGTAAAGATGTCGAATTTAAGTGGAATGATGAACAAAAGAAGGCCTTCAGCGATATTAAGACCACCATATCTCAAGCCCCCGTGTTGCGAAGCCCTGATTTTAACAAAGATTTTTTCCTCTATACTTTCGCCTCCAATCAATCATTAGCTGCAGTTTTGACTCAGAAGGATGATGACAACAACAAGGCTACGGTGATGTTCATGAGCACTAACCTCCAAGGAGTTGAACTAAATTATCCTGCAATAGATAAATAGGCTTATGCGGTTTATAAAGTAGTAAAACATTTCAGATCTTACATCCTCAAGAACCATACCAAAGTAATCGTGCCTCACTCTGCAGTCCGATCCCCATTCACACAACAGGATATGGGGGAAAGAAGAGGAAATTGGATGGAAGTGGTCCAAGAGTTTGATCTAGACATAAAACCTACTAAACTAGTTGAAGGAAAAGGGTTATGCAAGCTGGCAGTTGAATCTCAAGACCAAGTAAATGAAGACCCCAGATGGGATAATGATATGGAATTATGGTGTGGTGAAGCTTCATACATTTCCCCAAGACAAGAGTCTTGGTATGAAAAAATGACTTATCTTCTACACCATGGGACTTGTCTGGAAAACCTCAACCCTGGGGAAAGGAGAGCTATCACGTTAAAATCTGCACAATATCGCCTTATAAATTCAGTACTTTTCCGGGTCAATTATGATGGAGTGTTTTTTAGATGTCTTGAATGTGAAGATGCAAACAAAGTTCTGAAGGAGCTCCATGATGGCCCTGCGGGTGGACACTTCGCGGGAGACACCACCACTCATAAGATACTGAGAGTTGGCTATTATTGGCCCACTTTGTTCAAGGACGCTCACACATACACTAGAAACTATAAAACTTGTCAAATAAGCGTTGGGAGAGAAAAGAGAGAAGTCGTCCCACTCCAACCGATAACCGTTTATAGGCCTTTCAAGCAATGGGGGTTAGATATCATAGGAGAAATTACACCAAGCTCCTCAAAGAAACAAAAGTATATACTTACTGCCACTGATTACTTCACAAAATGGGCAGAAGTCATTCCTCTAACTCATGTAAATGAGAAGGCGGTAATCCAATTCATAGAACAACAATTAATCACAAGATTTAGTGTCGCCTCTGTGCTTGTTTTTTATAACGCAACTTATTTTTCTTCCACCTTATTAACAGATTTCTCCCTAGATAAAGGAATCATAATTAGATACTCTGCAAATTATTATCCATGTGGAAATGGAGTGGCGGAATCAACCAATAAGAACCTAGTGAGAATATTGAAGAGAATGGTTGCGGACAACCAGAGGAATTGGCATAATCTACTCCACAACGCCTTATGGGCAGATAGAGTTAAACCCAAGGAAGCCATAGGGAATTCCCCGTACTTTCTGGTATACGAGTAGGAAGCCATTCTTATGAACGGGTTATATCTTCCATCTCTTCAACTTGCTCAGGAGTCCAGGGGGCATCCCTCATCAACCTTACAACAAAGAATTTACACCCTGCTCATGTTAGAAGATGAAAGGGAGAAAGATAAATCAAAATTCATAGCCCACCAGCAGGTAGTTAAAAGGTGGTTTGACAAGCATAAGGCTAAAGAGAAGAACTTTGAAGTAGGGGACTTAGTCTTGAAGTGGGATAGAGTAAACGAGCCTAAAGGCAAGCATTCTAAGTTTCAGAATCTATGGCTCAGACCTTTTCAGGTGGTTGATAAGATTGGGGCAGGCACTTATCGGTTACAAAATCTAAGGAGGGAACCTGACACCCGCCCAGTGAATGACCAAGCTTTAAAACAATACTTTCATTAAAAAAAACTATATATTTTATGATTCACGTGCGTATTTTCATGATTTTGTGTTTAGCTTAATCGATTGTGAAATACATTTTTTTGTTTTCTTTTTCTTTTTCTTGTGCGTTTGGAGATTGTGTTCAGTAAGATGATGGTTGACCTCAGATCATGCGACATAGCGAACTCTCTTCCTAACTTGGCGCTCACACACAAACACAAGAAGCATTTGGGAACCTGCAATTGTTTCGAGGGTCTCTCTATCTAACCTACGCAGATGAACAACTTTGGAGAAATGCCAGAAATGTTTTCTTAGTGGTCTAGTAAGACCTTAAGGGAAAGAAGGAAAGTTGGAAAGGAATACATGCACCTCTGAGATAGAGCTAGTGAGTTTCACCTTAACCTTCTCATCTTGCAAAATAACAGACGTCATCCTCTCCCACTCGCTCAAGGCATTCTGCCGAAATAAAAGTTAACTATATCAAATGAGCACACAATAGGAGAGGGTATGCAGATATCTTCGTTGGGGCTATGGACGCTTGCTGGAAGTAGAGTAAGGTCTGTGACATCGGGGTGACTTCGTCGGGGCTATGGATGCTTGCTGGCAGCGGAGCAACACTGTAGCAAGTGAGTAAAGGTAACGAAAGGCTCTGGGCCAGTGTGCTCTACTAGACTCTTGCAAAAAGAGGGCGTGAGTCAAGGTTACAGGAAACGAAGGAGGAATAAAGGTTGAAAATCCCACAGACAAACCTAGAGGCATCAACCGGAGAAAGTTCAAATGCAAGGGTAAAAGGGGATTTGATTTAAAGCAAGTTAAGTTCTCCACCATATTTTGCATCAGTCGAGCCCGAAGGAGGAATAGAGATTATGCTTTCGCCCAGTAAGTCGCCATTTGTTGAGCACTCAACACACCCTAAAAATCCTATGTTAAAATTTTACTTTTTGGGTGCCACTTGATCTTTTACACTGTTTAATTCGACTTCATTGTAAAATGTTGCCTCTGCTTATCACTTTGATTATCATTTAAGTCTCTCAAAGTTTGCTTGAATATGTGAAAATCCATAACTTAAAAGACTAGCGTTTAAATAAAGAATCAACAACCAAAAAAAACATTTCCCAGACGCACTCAAAGGTTCGGCATCGGGAAGAATTAGAGGAAAATAATTCGAAGAAACCGTAGTCCCCGAACGCCCATTTTCATTTGGCATCGACAGAAGGAAGTTTTTATTTAGCGACGAGCATCATACAAAGATATCGCCAATGACCGATCCCCTTCGGCATCGGTAAAGGGCGAGGAGAGTAAATATTAACGAAGGAGGCAATGATATCGTCGATAGCCGATACCCGACGCGCCTAGAAATATCGGAGAAAACCAAGTCGCGGTAGACATTCGGACCATGCTAAATTTTTTCGTCGATAGCTGACTTCTGGAACATCCCAGGATCGGGAGTTTTTGAGGATGATAACCCAAAGCAAACTACACGATAGGTTTATCCCTGAACGTCGATTCCCAATACCTTTTAGTCATCGGTAGTTCCAAGTTTATCTTAGAGTGCACAACTTAAACAAAGTCCTGAGCCAGACCATTACCCGCAAGCTAAGTCATCGGTCCTCAGTACCACGTATCCCGAGCCAGTTGTGCCACATCAGCACAGTATGATAAAATCAATTGGCGTCAGAGGTTTTCGCAGAAGGATATCAATGAAAAACACAAAGCAACTCGGAGCACCACTAAGCATAAATTTGGGGTTAACTTGCATGAGAAGGGGCCTGTCTGAATGGCGCAAACAAGGGGGTGATGCGCAACGAATCCCAGGCTCAAAAATGCGTTCCGAATCAAACAAGAAAAATATGGACAAAGAACACAAGAGACACATGCGCAAAGAAAATAAACGATACATCCAATCGCCACAACCAAATCCCTTTTGTCAAAGTTTCAAGACTTTATATTAGATTTCCATCTAACTCATGTTACATACAAGAGACATTGTCTACACCTTTTGGCCCACTAACTCAGTTTACATTTAAGAACATGAAAATTTTCAAAAAACTATCAAAATTTGGTGCCTCGTCTGAGAATACATAATAGAGTCTGTCCATCATGCCTCTTCTATGTGGTGACAAGACTCGCACAGGCTTTCTCCCCGACTGCTTCGCGCTCCCTAAGATGCTTTCATTTTTTGTTCTTCTAGCACCCTTTGTGCTTTGCACAACTGCACGATTGTATCTTGCGCTTCCTGGATTTTTCTCTTGAACCATGTCACGTTCCCTTCATGACTTCCGCCAATTATCGTCTCAACTCTCTATTNCTATCAAAATTTGGTGCCTCGTCTGAGAATACATAATAGAGTCTGTCCATCATGCCTCTTCTATGTGGTGACAAGACTCGCACAGGCTTTCTCCCCGACTGCTTCGCGCTCCCTGAGATGCTTTCATTTTTTGTTCTTCTAGCACCCTTTGTGCTTTGCACAACTGCACGATTGTATCTTGCGCTTCCTGGATTTTTCTCTTGAACCATGTCACGTTCCCTTCATGACTTTGGGATGTTGACACCTCTAGGGTCTTTTCCGCCAATTATCATCTCAACTCTCTATTTTCTTGATAGAGTTCAGCAATGGAAATTTGTGCCTGCTCCAGTGGCTGAGTCGGATCTCAAACTTTAGAACCCAAGGAATTTGTCCTCCTCGTTCTGCTCCCGGTCCCCCGACTAGCGGCTTCGACAGGCTCTAGACGGATAGCGCGCATGAGTAATTCATCGACGTCCAATTTTGCACACGGCCCGCTCGGGATGTAGTTTTCCCCAGCTTCCTTATTCTTCCTTGGCCTTCCCCTTCTCTGGGGTATCTGCTGTTGGGAAGACGTGGTTTCCAACATCCTCCATTCCGACGCAACTTCTTCCACTTCGACCTCCACACGAGGCGATACCATTGTTTTCGCGTGGAGGTGGGAACCTCCCTTTGAAACCTCGAGAATGCCCACTGCAAGTAAGAATGAATCCCAGGTGTTTTGAGGCTCAAGCCTGGTGCTTCGGCTGCTTTGTGTGCCCCGTATTGCGTCTTGAGGAGTTCCCATGGTGCGACAACGTACATGTCTTATGCATGAGGAACTTAATGAAGGCTCAAAGCGGAATTTGTTTTTATCAGACCGGGCTCACGAGACGAATTACCAATGGTGCATGAGCTCTGCAGGTGAGTAGAATGCATACAGAAAATCCAAAATTTATAACAGAGCGGGAAATAAGTTGAAACGTGCTAGGGAACACTGGATTCATGGTGATTGGATGTTTTGAAGAAAACTGGAGACTCTTTGTGGCACATTCGCGCGACGAGTATGTTTTGGGGCGTGTGAGACACAGTCGATAAGAGTTGCAAAGGGTGTGTGGTACGATCATCTCATTTTTTTAATCCCCCAGCTGTCATGATGAGCCGATGATATTTGATGCACTTGTTGATGCGACTTATGTTTAAACAACTTTCCTCGACCTAAGGCGCCTAACGACTTCCCTTATGACAGGATCCGACTCTTTTGGAACATACTCGTACTTTTGGCACATGTTTGGCTCTGACATCCTTTCCCGAATCCAAAGGCCAACCAACCATTGGTGTGACTTCAACTTTCATATTCTTCCATACTTGACTTTTCATGACTGTGGCATGTTGATGTAACCCACCCTGACTAAAGAAAAAATGACGACACTAACAGAAGCGGGGGCAAGCAATTCGAAATATTGCAGAGATCACGTGATCCGAATTATTTTCGGCACAAAATGAGATCGGAGATATAATAAAGAAATGCACAGAGATATCACAGATATTCAATAATATAACAGAAATGTATCAGAGATGCAACCATAAACACAGATACACAGTAATACATGATTTATATTAATGAAAAAATGTACAGAGACTGTAAAAATACAGAGTGAAAGACTCGCTAGAATGGTGGCAGCTTATCTCTGAGAAGAGATGTGACAGCTACTCGCATTCGCAAGAAGATGATTACAATGAGGCTCTGAAGTCCTTTTTACAATAAGCATGAATGCAAAAAACCCTAGACATCCAAAAACCTAACCCTAGGAGATGAAGCGCCAAAAGTCATGTGGGCCCCGTTTGGGTAAGTGAGTACATCAACTTCCCGGGGTCGTAACTCTTGCATACGATCTTCGTTTTAGGCGTGTGATAGCTCGTTGGAAAGGTATTGTCGAGGAGATTCATTTTGAGGGCTCAACCATGCCTTCAGATATCATTGAGAACATTGATCTCGAAAAACCTTCATTTGGACCCTCAAAATGGCCCCGGAAGTTAAAACCTGCTAAAAATAGTAAATTGCCAAAATTGCCAGAAAATTGTTTTGAGCCATTTGGAAAAGGTGGGTGGCCGCCGATATCCATCTGGATCAATCCTCCCTCCTTAGGAAGCAATGTTCTCCATTGCGTTTAGTTCCCGGGGGAGAGGGAAAAGCGTTTGTTGAATCTGCATCTTG
>SNQJ01S0027232.1:33782-53356 GCA_010110895.2 Picea sitchensis | reverse complement strand
CTCCCAGTTGTTGTTTTTCTTTTTCATATAGGGGGTCACATGATTACATAGTCAACAACCCAGGGCAGTAATGCCCATTGTTTCTCTACACCAGGAGAACTTCTCAGAGCTCACCAAATTTGTTAATGAATCTACAACATTCTTGAAAGTTTCTACCTTTTCCAACAACACCTTCTTGTATTCAACCATGTCTCTCACAAAGTGATATTGAACATCAATATGCTTTGTCTCTGAATGAGAAGTTGGGTTCTTTGCCAGGAAGATTGCACTCTGACTGTCACAATATAACCTTACTACTTGTTGTACCAACTCAATACCTGAACACAATCTTTGTAACCATATTGATTCCTTGCATGCATGAGTGGCTACCATGTCTTCAACTTCTGTATTTGAGAGTGCCACTACAACTTGTCTTTTGCTCATCCAACTGATTGCTCCTCCAAATAGGTTAAACACATACCCACTTGTAGATATTATGCGATCCAGATCTTCGTCCCAATCAGCGTCAACAAACCCATGTATGTCCAACACTCTATCCAATCCTGGTCTTCCTTGGTAGCACAGTCCATAGCTAGAAGTGCCACGCAAATACATGAAAACCCTATTTACGGTTGTCCAATGCTCCTTCTCTGCTTTTGACATATATCTGCTCAAAACTCACACTGCATGTGCAATGTCTGGTATAGTACAAACCATTTCATACATCAAACTTCCAACCGCACTAGCATATGGAACATGGGACATGTCCTCTTCCTCTTCTTGTGTCTTGGGACACTGATCTGCAGATAAATTTACACCTACATGAATAGGAACCTTAACCGGTTTAATTTCCTGCATGTTAAACCTCTACAATATCATCTCAACATATTTTCTCTAATTCAACCAAAGTTTCTTGTTTGCACAATCTCTTTTAATCTTCATTCCCAAAATGAAGTTAGTAGCATCGAGATCCTTCATGTCAAATTTGGAGGATAGTTGTGATTTCACCTCCTTGATAACATCCATGTTATTTCCTACCAGCAACATGTCATCGACATAAAACACTACATAAATGAAGTGATTACCAACCTTCTTGGAATATACACAATGATCAACCCTGCTTCTCATAAATCACAGTCCAAGGATGTATGTGTCAAACTTTTGGTACCACATCTTAGGTGATTGCTTCAGACCATATAGTGACTTATTTAGCTTGCAGACTAGTTGTTTCTTTCTCTTCACTGCAAAGCCTTTTGGTTGCTTCATGTAGATTTCTTCTTCCATATCCCTATGTAGGAATGTTGTCTTCACGTCCATCTGTTCTATTTCAGAATCAAAACCAGCAGCAACAGATAAAACAAATCTAATATAAGTTAACTTTGCAACAAGAGAAAAAAATTCACCAAAGTCAGTTCCCTCTACCTAGGAATAAAAAATTTCTACTAACTGAGCTTTGTATTTCTCCACTTTGCCTTTTGCATTCAACTTCTTCTTAAACACATATTTGTTGCCAATGTTCTATCTTCTAGTTGGAAACTCAACTAGATCACATGCCTCATTATTATCCAAGGCATCCATCTCTTCAACCATGGCCTTCTTCAAGAGTTTACTATCCTTTGAATTCATTGCTTCCCTGATAGTTCTCGCATCATCATCAGTAATAACTAAAGAAAAATTAGCACGAAAATCAAGTAGAATATACCTTTCTGGTTTCCTTCTTTCCCTCATTGATCTCCTCGATATTGGAGTATGAGGTTCTTCTTCTTTTGATTCATCTTCTTCCGTTGGTTCAGATTTTGCATCATCCAAATCAAACCGTATTTTCTCAAGTCCTTCTTGCCTTGATAGGAATTCATGTTTGGGAACATCTTTAACCTCTCAAAAAAAAACATCTCAACTATACACAATCTTCTTAGTTTATGGGTTCCAAGGTTTATAACCTGTTATACCATCTTTATAACCAATAAAGATACACTTTTCAACTTTATTATCCAGCTTGCTCATATTTTCCTTTGGAACATGTACATAAGAATCACAACCAAACACTTTCATATGTTCAAGAGAGTGTTTCTTACCAAACCATACTGTTGTCTTGATTTTTTCACATGGGTGAGAAAAAACACAACACTTACTTGCCTAGTTAAGTCAACAAAACAAGACAGAGGTTTGTGAGTTGATTAGATAACCAAATACACATGAAACAAGGAAATAAAAATAAAACTAAAAAGAAATAAATGTTAGAGAAGCTTGCAAGAACTAGAACCATGAAAACAAAAAAATGGCAATCATATAGTTGCCAATGGATCAATGTATTAATAGGCTAGCACCGTAAAGAAAGATAGGGACTTATGAATCCCCTCTTCCTCCTTGGGAGGGCTCTTGAGTTCCCTAATAGAGAGCTCTTCTCTTCATACAATGGAAAATAACAATGGTGAATAAATACAATGCCAATCCTGTCAAGAGGTGAGTGGAATGGCCCTTGCTATAGTGATTGAATGATTCAAAAAGAAAAGAGGATTCTCCAAGAATAATTCTTGCAGCATAACAATACCTTGAATTTCTTATTTTTCTAGTACACCCATGGCACGTATTTATAGTGTCCATTCATGGGAAGATACAACTGATTCATAGTGTGAACAAGGGGCCTTTTAGGGCACTTCCTATCCCTTGACCAGCCTCCAAGATAGATTTCGCTCATATATGAATGTCAAATCATCTTGAGGGTCAAACTGGAAGTGGTTGAGAGGCCGAAAATATTCATAAATGTGTCGTTCATGAGAAGTGCACAGCTTTGCTCGTAAACATTCGTTCATCTTCATCATTCTGCGCATAGTGCGCGATTAGGGTTGTGTTGGCCCGTGCATTCTGCACCCACTTCCTTTGGTGAATTTTCACACTTTTATTTTTGAACCAAGTATATAGTTTTATGCCTTTTTGATGGATTTTGGTGTTGTGGGTGTAATAATTGTTGCTGGAATTGATGTCTTTCTTCAACCATTGTGTGCAATGTTGCGGATGATTTTTCGGTGATAACAGATGCCCCCTGATGTGTGAGGTTAGGAGCATACGTATAGATGAAATATATCAATGTTTATTTTTTTGAGAGTGCCATTGTAAGGAAGAGTGAAGAGAGGAACTGCAAGAGCAATCCATCGGAGGGAGAGGGAAAACTGTGGGAACCAAACCTTTCTCTAGGAAGAAAGAAAAAAAAATATGTATACAAACGAGGCGGGCATGCCCCATGCTCGTGTCATGAAACCAAAATGTGGGACTGTAACTGAAGATGTATGATGATGTAGATAATTGCAGCGCCCTCGGGGGCGGTTGATAATGGCAGATGATAGTTCTGAATGGTGAACTTGCTCTGAAGCAAGTAAAGGACGATGGTAAGAAGTGTCAATGACTCGCAGGCATTGATGGCCTAACAAATTCAGAGGTCTTCGGATGGTATGGAAAGTTGCAACGGTCACGTAGTAAGACCCATCTTAACATGAGAGTTTGTTGAAGTCGAATGTTATGGGGGTCAACGGAATCAGAAAGTGATGATGACTCTCTTTGTGTCGTCCAAGACTCCTCATTGAAGAGGTAATGAGAGTCAATATATTGTCACCCTTCTGGAAACTGTGATGATGTCGACAGGAAGGGAGACGTGACATCAAGAAGAAAAGGGCTTTGTGAAATCCACTGAGTAATAGGTGATATCAGGTACTGATGGGTAACATGGATGAATTCAAGACACTGTGGGACTTAGGACTACCCTTGGTTTGGGTGTTGAAGGATGAGTGGTGACAACCATAAAACTGGAGCTAGTGTCATGGGGACAACTAGACATGGGGTTAAACGGTGTCGGGGGCTAACAAAGTGGGAAAACTCAGATATCGTGCATATATGGATTTGGGATACTCGGGGTTTGTTAACAACATCAATATGAAAAAAGGTTGTATGCCCTAACCAAGGGTGACATGGTTTTCTTTCCCAGGTAAAATAAGGCCATCAAGGATGACGACTAAAAAAGCTATGCATATGCTAAAAACAAGGGCTTTATACAATTACCAAAGAAATAAATAATGATTTGGGTTGAGTATACAGATATAGAAATGGGTGCCCTAGTGAAATATGGCTTGGCCTGTTAGAGCACAAGTTTGTGAAAGAGAACTGGTGGAGGGTGGGGGGCCCATGGGTGGTTTATGTATTAGGTAAATGGATGGAGGACAATCTGCAGATGGGAAAAGTGATGGTGGATGAGATGGAGGGCTAATGGAACTGGGGGGTGCATTCAATAGAGCCAAGTGTAGGATGATATGAGCCGAATATTCCATTGGGAAGGTTAGAAATATGATAAGAAGAAGTATGGGGTTCATTCTTGGAAGTGCAAAAACTATCGGGACTCCCAATCCTAGGGGGTCAAATCAACATGAGTGTCAAGTTTCCAAGGGGAACTATGAATGGGACGGACAACTCATGTGGGGGAGAGTGTTATCAATTGACAGTACCAAAATGTGGCATAGGTAAAGATACTGCAGAGTCGAATGTAGGGACCCTAAAGGAAAATGTCAGAGGGTGTGACTAGAATATGCAATTATTTATAGAGGGAGTAATTACATGCACACACAAAAAAAATACACGACGTGAAATATATATGATGATAAAGATCATATAACATCTAGTTGATAAAACTAAAAGTGAGCATGCGTACTTGAACGTGGCATGAGAAAAATGCTCCTTCGAGGAAAAGTGCATATGATAACTCGGGGAATGTGAATGTGTAGATGGTTGGATCAGAATCTTGCGGCTGAGAATGGATCAGAAAACAGAGGCTTTGGGCTCCTGTAATAGGATGTGGAAATTGGGAAAAAGGGCCTATATGTGGATGGTGGGCCCACAATGCCACCTCATTTGTACCTAACACTATTGTTGATCTGGAGTTGTGAGGTGATTTGGAGATTACAGGAGTGTGGGGCTACTGATCCAGTGTTTGCGAGAGACAGGTTAGTAACCTTATCGTCGTGCACTTTTTGAAGTTGGGGGAGGGTAGTTAGGAACTATACGGAGGGATGTACAGGGGGTTTTTGAGGTAGGTGTCCACTAGTGCACGGAAAAAGAAGGAATACTCACGCATGTGTGCGCGAGTAAAAATCAATTTCCTACACATTATGTGTGGGTTTTTCCCAAACAATTGTGCATTCCTGAATGCGCGACTGTGTTGGGAAAACTCGCACATTCAGGAAAGAGTTCTGCAAAGATCTCATTCTTGAAGTGTTTACCATGATCGGAAACTAACTGTTGTGGGACTCTGAATCGGGTAATGACATGGTTGAAGAAAAAATGCGTTGTTGTGTCATCAGTGTTGTTAAATGTGGGAATGGATTCAGCCCATTTAGTAAAATAATCCACTGCCACTACGATGTACTTGTGTCCATTATTGGATGGAGGATGGAAATTCATGAAATCTATGCCCCATTTACAAAAGGGGTCGACTGTGATGACTAGGTGTAGAAGAGTTGGTGGAGCTCGTGCTTTGCTTTCATAAAGCTGGCATTCATCGCATCGCTTGACAGCGTGGATGCAATCATGAAACAAAGTGGGCCAGAAGTATTCGGCTTGGATGATTTTTTGGGCGGTGGACATACTCGAGAGGTGACCACCACAAGCGTCGTTGTGGAAATCATTCAAGACTATGTCGACTTCTTCGATGGTAATACATCGTCGAAGGATGGTATCGACCCCGCATCGGTAGAGAATATCTCTGATGAGGAGGTATCGGGGAGCGTGATGGAAAATTCGTCGACGGTCATATCAAGAGAGGTGAGACCCAAACTTGTGTGTACAAAGGTAGACGAGGAGGTCGCCATACCAGAGATCGCCTGAGGGGATGAAGAAGAGGAGTTCATCAGGGAAATCCTCATTGATAAGGGAAGCTTTGGCGTCGGAGAGGAAATCCATAATGAGTTCGGCTAGGACAAGAGATTTCTTTCTTTTGGGAGTAGAGAACTCTAGATCATATTCTTGAAGGATAATGATCCATCGAGAAAAAAATTTGTTGATCTGTCGTCAACTGAGCAAGTATTGCATGGGGTTGGAATCTTCTACGACCTTGGTGGTTCGAAGCATAATGTAGTGCCGCAGTTTTTGGACTGCAAGGACAACTGCTAACGCGAGTTTTTCATCGTGACTATATTTCAAGGGGGGTCCTGAAAGGTTTTTACTGATGTAGTAAATCACATGTTCACGCCCATCGTCTCCTAATTGGACGAGGACTCTTGCAACTGAAACAACAGAGGCTGATAAGTAGAGGATGTAATCGTGATCATAGTCTGGGGGACTAATCAAAGGGGCATTTGATAGGGCGGTTTTTAAATCATCAAAATTTGTTTGAGCATGTTCATCCCATCGAAATGGGATATCATGGCACAGTAAGTAGAGAAAATCGTGTGCACGAGTGGCATAGTCTGGGACAAAGCGGCGTAAAAAGTTGGCTTTTCCTTGTAGGCTCTGGAGTTGGCGTAAAGTCCTAGGTGGTGGAATTTATGTGATAGCTTGGAACTTGATGTCGTGTTGCGAGACAATGAACCCAAGGAGGCGCACGACGGTGACATAAAATACACACTTGAGGGGGTTCAATCGGATATTATATTGGCGACATTGTTGAAACATGATGTGTAAGTCGTCTAAATGTTGGGTTCGCTTTTTGGATCGAGCAGTGAGGTCATCCAGATAAGCAAGAATGATGCGAGCAAGATCATGAAAAACATAGGTCATGGCCTGTTGGAACGTAGCACTGGCATTTTTTATCCCAAAGGGCATGACGCGATAAGCAAAGGTACCCCAAGGGGTTGTAAAAGTGGTTTTGTACTGATATGTTGGGTGGATTTGAATTTGATTGTAGCCGGAGAACCCATCCATGAAGGAAAGTGCCTCGTGGTCGGCACAATCATCAATTATTTGGTCAATGAAAGGGGTTGGGAAGTTGTCTTTGGGACAAGCGTGGTTGAGGTTGCAAAAGTCTGTGCAGACACGAATAGTTTTGTATTTTTTGTTAACGGGGATGGGGTTGGAGACCCAAGAAGTGTACGCAATGGGGTAAATGAACTCGGCAGCGCGTAATTTGTCAATTTCGGCTTTGATAGCTGCATCTTTGGATGGGTGTAGGGGGAATTGCTTTTAATGAACATGGGTGATATCCGGCCAAGTGTTGATTCAATGTTCGACTATAGAAGGATCTAGGCCAGGCATCTTTGTATATGACCAGGAAAAAATATCCAAGTATTCCTGAAAGAGAGCTTTGTAAGCAATGATTTCTTCAGGGGTGCATGTAGTGCCAATTGTGATTTCTTCTACGATGTTTGGTTTAATGGAAATGTCAATTTCAATTGTGGGTGAAATGTTGGCCATGTTTCCTTCTTCAAAAGCATCGGGGGAAGGAATAGGGTTCTTGAACCAGTCAACATGCCTTGGAGGAATAAAATCCTTGGTTTCGATCACGCACAAGGAGGCTTGATCAGGAGGGTGAATACCTCTTGTAAGAGGAAAAGTGCTTAATGATGGAGCACATTCCAAGGGAAATTAGGGGTAGTCAGTTCCTCCAATATATCTTCATCATAGTGGAAAATGTGAGAATACAGGGGATCCTGGGAGATGGTAGGTGGAACCGTCAACGAAGAAGTGTCATTGGTCTTGAGGGATGAGGATGTAGAAGGGATATTGTGTGCGAGGTGTGATGGATCGTTGGACATAAACCAAATGTCAAAACATTGTGGATGGTATCTCATTCTCTCGGGGACTAATGAAGAAATGTAACGAATGTTAGTAATGTGAGCGTCAGTGGGGAGTGCCTGAGGGGGCTCAGGCCGAGATGTGTGGCATATTGCGGCTAATGTTTGGTGGAATTGAGGTAGAGATGGGCAGTGATGAGTGTAATGGCCATATTATGAGCATATGGCACAAATGAAATTGGTATGTAACCATTTCTTGCGTGTGGTGGAGAACTTTGTAGTAGAGGTGGATGTACTTGGGGTAGTGGAAAGTAATGGGGTTGCTTTATGGAGCTGGATAAGATTGCATAATTCGGGAAGAGTAGGAAATTTTTTAGTGGAGTGTCCTTCTCATTCGCATAATGCACAAGGAGGTTGAGCTCGAGGAGGGAGTGGAGCTATGGGCTCGTTCTTCCTTCGTCTTCCCCTGGTAGTGGTGGTGTAGTCGCTAGTTGGGGGTGGGGGTGGTGTGGTAGAGGCATGTACTGGTATTTTCATTGGTAATCACTATGTCTAGGGAGGGAGAGATGGTGTAGGAACCATAGAGGGTGGGTGGAGATACCATACAGGGATGGAGAGAACCATGTTGGGAAGGGTGAGGGTAGCAGCTACTTGGAATGCTTGTACTCCAGGTGGGGGGTAGAAAAAGGGGATTTGGATAATGTCTTGGGGGAATGTCTCCCAAACTAGAATTTTCCCTTGGAGGGGGGGAATCCGGGACAAGGGGGGGGGGAATCCGGGACAAGTGGTGTGGTGATGTTCTAAGGGAATTCTTGAGGTAATAGTTCGTCAACTGATGGAACTTTGATGTGGGGATAGGCCTCAGTGAGAGGAGTATTGTCTCTGATATCTATTTTGTTAGAGGAAACTACACACACTTGTGATGAAATAGAAGGGTTTAGGAGAGGTGGTGCTCCATGATAAGTTCCTAACAGGGATGGGTCTTTGAATATTCCAGGGCCAATGTCGATGATTGGAAAAGTACTTGAGCTAGCGCGGACAAGAGGGAGGATGTTATCAATTTTGGCAGAATGATTAGGCTCGTAATGTGTAAGTTGGTCGATGGTGACGATTTTCTCATTATGGGGGACCGTCATCGTATGAAACACAGAAGAGGCTACTTCCTTCATGGCATACATGTAGCTACGTCCGAACAAGATATTGTAATCAAGTGGGGCGTCGATAACTTCAATGTCAATGAAGATGGTTTTTCCCCCAAGTTATACGGGGACATTTTTTAAGAGCCCTTCAGGGGATGATGGTCGACTGTCATAAGCTCTCAGGGTGATGGTAGATGGTACTAGCTCAAGTGAGTTGAGTTTCTTCCATACTACTTTGGACATGATGCATGTGGATGCACCTTCATCGATGATGCACTGATGAACTGTGATGTTCCAGATTTTAACCGGTTTCTGAAAGGCTACTAGAGTAGGGAGACATGGTTCTCTGCTATCTAAATCATAGGTGATTAGTCAAGTATCAGTTGGGTCGACTGCCCCCTAGGCGGAAAGCAAGGATTTGCGTTGAGATGGACAGGTTTGGAGGACCTCCAATACATACATGGTTGCAGGAGACTGTGCTAAGTCATCGACCAGACTGTAGTTATGGGTTTCCCTAGCATGAGAGTTATGTACATTTTGTCGTAGAGGCATGTGGGGTATACGGGGGTTTGGTTCAGTGTTAGGGCGGGGAATCATCAATGGTTGTCCTGTTGTAGCTGGAGTTGTTTCTTAGGTGGTTGGTGTAGAGCCAGGAGGTATGTTGTATGGATAGTTGTGTGTTTTCAGAAGAATATCTTCTTCGTTGGTATGGAGGATATTGCGATCGAATGGATTTCCGGGTTGAGTGGGACCTGAGTTTTGATATTGCCCCATTTGTGGTGGGGAAAATTTTATCTCTTGTTGGGTATTCATCACACCTAGGTGTGGAATGGGGTTTTGCAAAACGGTCGGAGGTGGTGGTTGCAAATAATGTTGTGAGGCCTGTTGAGGTGCAGGTGGTGTCAGAGGGCGTTGTGTGTTCATGGATTCTTTCATCCGTTTGTAATTGACAATCTGGGGGAAATGGTGAGTATAATTTCCATACTCCCCACATAGAGCATAAGGGAAGTTAGTTATGAGGTTATTGTTCTTCCCTTGTCATGGTTGATTTCTATTGTTACCCCCTTGGGGTTTTTGGTTGCTTTGATTCTGGTTTCCCCCAGCGGGGCGATTTTGTTGGGGTTTATTTCCTCCTGGTCCCGAGTTGTTATTGTTTCAATTTTTTCCTTTTTTCTTAGCATTATTCAGCTGATGAGACAGATTTTTCGTATTCATTTGTTCAAAATCATGAACATGTTGAATGGGAGAGGGTTGAACAAAGTTAACGTCGGCATTTGGGTGTCCTGGTGGAGGAGCAACTGGGTGGGGACAACCAGGAAATAGAAAATATGGATTGTTTTGTGGAGATGATCCATATGGCATATAGGAAGTTGAAGTACTTCCACTACTGTTGGGGTTATATACGTGGGTTGGGGTTGGACTCGTACTTGATTGAGAGACTCGGTTCATCAGGGGTACCGGTGGGGGTCCCCCTAATGGCGGAGGTGGAACAATAGGATATGATTGTTGGTGAGTGGGGGGAGGGTAATAAGACGTCCCTCCATATGGTTGAGGATACTGATTTGTACCATAGGTAGGTTATGGGTGGTCGTAAGGGTTGAGGTGTGTTATAGAACCAATCAACCCATCCACGACATGGGACATCCAAGTTTTGTCCTGGCCAAATGGTATGGGTATGGCTGCATCAGGCAATACTGTGTATAAGTAACCTAATTGGGCATATATGAGGCCGAATTGTTGGGCCTTGTTGATGGATTCTTCTTCTGATTAAGGAAAAGTGGATGCTACATCCTTGGCAATCACAGGGACGAGCAACTTAAGAAACCAATTGAGACATTGTTCCTTGGTGGTTTCTGCTTTACATAAACTACGTCGTCGATGCCATTCATGGATGTGGTCGTCGATATGGATAGCAATGGTTTGTTTGAACTCAGAGAGAAGTTCTAAGCCAGTATCATGGTGAAATGGTAATTGGAAAAAGGACAAAAATTCCTTGGCCAATGATTCAAAGGTCACATGGGACCCTGATTTTTCGTCCACATACCATTTGGCTGATGAACCAGTGAGAGTTATTTGAAATAACCTCAAGCAGATAGAATCATTCATTGTGTTGTATGAGGAGCACCATAAGTGGAAGGTCATAACATGGTTGGCGGGGTCTTCCCCTGGTTTTCCTTCAAATTTTGGAATGTTTGAAGGCAATTTGGTAGGCATATTGGGCCAAGTGGCATCATGCAAAATAGGGTCATTCGTGAGTTTGGTTAAATCGGGAATGTTGAGGGATGCCAAGTATGGAAAAGGGGGATTTGGAGGAGGATTAATTCCATCCATTGTGTGTGTAGGTAATGGACCTATCCATTGAGAGGGATTTGGTGGGTTTGTACTTCTTCCTGGAGAAGAAGTTTGTCCCCCACCTCCTTGTGAAGGAGAACCCACAGATGGATTGCCTTGGGTATTTGACCCAAGCAAAGTGGAACCAAGTAAAGTCGATCCCAAAATAGTAGCACTCACTAGGGTGTGAGATGGTTGAGTCGGTGAGTTGGCAAGACTAGGGACTCCTCCTATAATAGGAGGGAGATTCTGCAAGCGTCTAAAACAACGGGGATTCTATGGTTTCCCGATGGTTCCGACTAGCAAATTGAATGTGTGCAAATGGTGACAAGAGAGAAATAAATGAACAAGAGATTTTTATACTTTTGACTTTCGCAAAATAGTATAACTCACAATTGCATGTAATCAAATGAACATCATACATAAATCAACTATAAAGTAAACAAGCATGTGGATAGGTGGATTGTGTACGTGTGGGGGAAAATAAAAAACAAATGCTCGTGCCCTAAAATACCTATCGTCCTACCTCTCAATTTAGCATTGGGCCTTCCAATAGCACTCGACAGTGGGGTCTGAAGCCACCGGAAGAGGAACTAGTGAAGGTTAAAGTACTCAATTATAATGAGGGGTAGAGGGTGCATATCCCGAAAGAGTTGGCTATATTTCCCAATAGCCACACAAAATATGACCAAGGTGTGATTGCATCCCACAACCGCCACCTGGGTAGATATCCTATGTTTGGACACTAAGTACCTCGGTCAAAGTGCAGCATTTAGATTTTCGGCCTAAAAAATGGGTCACGGGCTGGATACCCTCATAATATTTGGGTGACGCAAGGAGGGATGCGCAGAACAACCAGACCTCGGCCTTCGACCCTTCACGGGTATCTCCCTGCTTTATGGTATAGGAACACTTGACTTGGAGGATTTGAAAGATCCCTATTCTCAACTTCTATTGTTTCAAAATGTGAGAGCTTGAAAACGAGGGGTTATTTGGATGCTTTCCCCCAAGATCCTACCTAGACTAAAAAAATTCTTTTACGCACCTCTTGTCGAGGAAAATTTAGTGCGTTCTTAGAAAAATTTTAGATGGAGTGGGCTAAGAGATTGGGGTCATGGACCAACCTCGTTTGAATTAAATTGGTGTGGATAATTTCTAAAGAAGCAGACGGATCTTTCAGAGTTCCTTTGAAGTACTTTGTGGGTACTTTAAAAAATAATACTTACTTCGACCTCCACTATTATAATAGAAATAATGTGTGTGATGAGTGTCTTTGTGTGCAAGAAAGTGAAAAAATTTCAAAAGATTTTTAATAAGTTAAGTGTAATATTGCAGCATGTGGACTTCATGTGGTCCTTACAAATCTTTTTACCTAGCTTACTATGTTTCTTTGGTACAACCTTGCAGAATATTTAAATCCCTAGAGAACTATCAATGTGGACATATGGGTCCTTACTTGATCCTTTAAACTCCCTAGAATGTTGTCTATACTAAGAAAGCTTTTGAAACTATCCTAGGATTGTAGACATGTGGGCATGTATGGGCATGTTATTTAATATTTTAAACTTTCCTCGAGTGTTGTCTAGACTAAGAAAGATTTTTAGAAACTATCCTAAGATTGCAAACATGTGGGCATGTATGGGCCCTTACAAATATTTTAAGATAATTTTCCAAAACTAAGAGGTACCCTAGGGGGGTTTTTTCCTCTCCTATTTATTTTTTAAGGGAGATGAAATTTCCTTTCAACCACCTTTTTTTATTCCCGAGATCGCACTTGGGTGTGGAGGAAGAGCATACTTGAGGGTTAAAAATGATTTCTAGTCCCAAATTAGTTGATTTGTATTTGAAAAAGCAATAACTTTCACTCAAAGTTTTAAATGCTAAATGAGCCATCCATGTGGAAACAAAGCAAAGAGAAGAATAGTGATTCTTTTTATCCCCATGTGCTTATGTTAGCTAACCTTCCTTCTGAGAAAGGACTCTAAGTGAAGTGTGATTGTTTTACAAAGTGCGAGAAATTAAAATCTGAAGGCAAGGGGCCCTAAAACCACTCATAAAACCCTTACAATTTTCCAAAAATTGAACTTGGGCATGGTTTGTAGTTCTGACAGTCACACTAAGTGTGAAAAATGTGCATAATGCATGGGTTGATGAAGGATATTACATGCACATAGCACTGAGTGTGAAGAATGTGCATATGTGTGCCTCGAAAGTCGTGCACTGCATGTCACTTGTCGGGAAAGAAATTTTCAAATGAACTTATCTTTCCTTGGCTCTGAATTATGACTTTGGAAGGCTGGATTAGGTCGATTTTGGTACCTGCATATCCGAACAATTAGAAAGAAGTGATCTCAAGATTTAAATAGGGAGGAATTTGATTCACAATCCCCAGTATGGTCGCCAATCTGTTGTGTTGGTTTTTCCACATGGGTGAGAAAAAACACAACACTTACTTGCCTAGTTAAGTCAGCTAAACAAGACAGAGGTTTGTGAGTTGATTAGATAACCAAATACACATCAAACAAGGAAATAGAAATAAAAACAAAAAAAACTAAATGTTAGAGAAGCTTGCGAGAACTAGAACCATGAAAACAAAAAAATGACAATCATATAGCTACCAATGGATCAATGTATTAATAGGATAGCACCGTAGAGAAAGGTATGGACTTATGAATCCCCTCTTCCTCCTTGGGAGGGCTCTTGAGTTCCCTAATAGAGAGCTCTTCTCTTCATACAATGGTGACGAAATACAATGTCAATCCTCTCAAGAGAGGAGTGGAATGACCCTTGCTATAGTGCTTGAATGATTCAAAGAGAAAAGAGGATTCTCCAAGAAGAATTCTTATAGCATAACAATACCTTGAAGTTCTTATTTTTCTAGCACACCCATCGCACATATTTATAGTTTCCATTCATGGAAAGATACAACATGTTCATAGTGTGAACAAGGGGCCTTTTAGGGCACTTCCTAGCCCTTGACCAACCTCCAAGCTAGATTTCTCTCAGATCTGAGTGTTAAATCGTGTTGGGGGTCAGACTAGAAGTGGTTGAGAGGATGACAAGATTCATAAATGTGTTGTTCATGAGAAGTGCATGGATTTTATCATAGACATTCATGCATCTTTTGCATTCTATGCACAGTGTGTGATTAGGGTTGTGTTGGCCTGTGTATTCTGCGCACAGTGCGCGCACGTCCTTTGGTGAATTTGTGCAGTTTGATTTTTGAACCAAGTATATAGTTTTATGCCTTTTTGATGGATTTTGGTGTTGTGGGTGTACTAATTGTTGTTGGAATTGATGTCTTTCTTCAACCATTGTGTGCAATGTTGCGGATGATTTTTCGGTGATAACACATACCTCATGCAGAGTTTTTTCCACCAGTGTTGACAAGGGTGATATATTTACCAGGTAACATGTAGTACCCACCACCTTTGCCTAGAATTCTTGTCCTAACCCAGCACCACTGAGCATGATACTTGATTTTTCCATCAATGTCATGTTCATCCTTTCTGTGACCCCATTTTGTTGGGGTGTGTATGGAGTAGTTTTCTACCTTGCTATACCGCACTTCTTACATAACTCTTCAAATTCATTCCCACAGAATTCTCCACCATTATCTGTCCTCAACACCTTTATTTTATTCTTTGTCTGATATTCTACCAGAGCCTTAAACTCTTTAAATTTATCAAATACCTCAGATTTCTTCCTGAGAAAATAAATCCATGTGTTCCTTGATAAATCATTTTTGAATGAAACATAATACAAAAATTTACCTAGTGATGGAATAGGCACAGGTCCAAAAACATCATTGTGTATCAACTCTAAGATCCCTTTTGCTATTGTAGCACCAGATGGGAATCTTAATCAATTTTTCTTACCATATATGCAATGTTCACATAAATAAAAATCTAGGGTGCAATTAGATATACCTTCAACCATACCTTTATCGTGTAGTGTTTGAAGACCCTTTTCTCCAATATGTCCAAGTCTTTGATGCCATAACATGGTATTCTTTCCAGGGACAGTATGGATCGTGTCTTCTTTATTTATCTGCTCAGGAACAACAAAGTTGTTAATACGCCCACCGGTATAACTACTTCCCAACAACATGTATATAGTTCCACATCGAACTCCCCACATCAACACCATCGATCCTCTGACCATCTTGCAAGTGCCCTTTCCCAATAAAGTATCCACACTTGCATCATCCAACTTACTTACAAATATTAGGCTCCTGATTAGATCTGGGATGTTCAGAACTCCAGGGAGATTTCGAATCTTTCCCATATTCCACCTCCCCATAATCTTGAATTACGAATCTCTCTAACTATATAGAAAACCATCCATGTTGAGTTGTATCTACACTAGATCCCTTCCTATATTTAAAGTGTGTGCTTCCTAAAATACATAAAAGGTTCTTTCTTTAGTAAGATCATCATCACTATCTGCATCTGATGGATCTTCAACAATGGTTGCATTAGCTAAATGTGGTTTTTCTTTGAATTTTCCCTTGAGAATGTCATTGGCTCGAAATATACAGTTCCAAGTTGTGTGGCCCATTTTTTTGCAATAATAGCATTTTACCTCTCCTTTGTATTTAGCGGATCTGCTACGATTGTTTCTTGAGTATAATTCCATATCAAGTTGAGAATTACCTTCTATCTCTCCTACAATGGTTCTCTTCTCTTCAACAATAGAGAAACGATCATATCTTCTAGAGTCTAAGAAGGTAATTGCCTGAGAGAAAAAATTACATTAATGTATTGAGAAGACATATTGTTTAACATAATGGCTTTGGCATCTTCTTCCTCTGTCGTAGTTTTGACTCCAACTAACTATCTGATGATAGATATCATATTTTTTATGTGGCTAGACATAGTGACTTCATCGTACATCCTAAATCTGAATAACTATAGCTTTAGAGAAAACTTTGCATTCATTGCTTGTGCTCCAAATAGTTTAGTTATATTATCCTAGATTACCTTGGATGATTTTTCCAGATCTATATGATGCAATTCAGAGTTTGAGAGAGCAAGGCCAATAGTAGCTTCTTCTTTTATCATCTCTATTATGACATTCCAATAATTTATTTGGATATGGCAGTGATTTCCTAATCCCTTTTACAATTCCCCGTAGGTTTTTGTTCATTAGTTGCATTTGGATTTTCACTTTCTAGGTGTGGAAATTGAAGGCAGAATATTTTTCTAGTGGCATATTCATGTTTAACATTCTAATCGAAGAAATTTGAAACAACTCTTTGCTTGATCTAGAAACCCAAGTCAACGAACTAAAAATTTCATTGGTGTACAGTTCCATGCATGTTGTACACCAACTAATGGTGGTTGTATTGTTTTTGTACAACAATGGTTGTAAATTAAAAAACAATGGCTACTTTATAATTGCACTGTTGTGTTCGGACTAGTAGAATGTATAACATGATACCTCTATTTCATACGGTGACTAGCTAATTGAATTAGCAGTTGAAAAAAATGGCAGCTACTAGAAATCAGATTATGGATGGTGACTGCTTTAAATTTGGTAGTTGAAAGAAAACAATCATATGGCAGATGGAGAAAAAATTGTACATCGTCTAGATTTTCTTAAATGTACAAAAAATATATGACGATTGGTAGCTGCAAATTAGAAATCCATATGATGGAGTGAATTCTGTATGATTTCCATGAAACAACAATTGTACAAATTCTATACAACAACTCATTCACATCTTCACATGCAGAGCCTTTCCCTTGGTGGTTGACTTAAAAAATGATAGTTGCTCTCTTTCTAGGTGACATTGAAGTCGCAAGAATGGAGACCTTGTATTTCAAAGGCCCAAGATTCTTAATAAGGATTCCTACTATGATACCATGTTGCACAAGCTAGAAACCCTATATAGGGTTACACCACCCAGCACATGAGAGAGATACACACAACAACACAATATGATATTATGAATAAGTTGTGCATTTATTACAATGGAGTTTACCTCCTTATATATATTTTTTCATTGAGCAAGGTATTTCCACTTATGAATGTGGGATAAACCGCTTTACACAAAAAGTGAACATGAATATAACCTAAAGTCATAAAGTGATTTTATTACATAATAAACCTTCTATTCTAACATATCCATGGATGGTAAATAGGGTAAACCATTGGCCCTAATTACGGAACCTAACCCTGGAAGAAAGCAAGAGAGTTGAACCTATGACCTCCCCGACTTTGAGGGAGAGATCTCAAGTTTGACTCATGATCGCTTAAGTTAACCCTTGGGGTTAGTAAAGCAACAAATCTATTACAATGGAACTATCTAGTTGATATACCTTTATGCATATGGAGTGTAGTATGAGTTGTATTTACTTCATTAATATGAATATGTTATGGTTATAATTTTTTACTATTATTTTAATCAACGCTTTGTTTGTTAGGGACCTAACCCCTCACATAGATGGAATAATATATTTTCCATGTAATAAAGGTCGACATTAGTTAGTAAGGCCTATTTAATAATTGTGAACAAATCAATGTAACAAGACTTAATAGAAGAAATCTTCCTCTAGAATGTTCTTTAGAAGATAAAATTAGTATAAATAAGAGTATGAGGCATGGGAAAGATTGTCTTGGAAATTATTGTAATAGAGTTCTTCTTTGTTGGTGGTTTCCCCCTCAAAGAAGTAAGTGAACATTGCTTTCTTTGAATAAAGATATTATTTTTGGTATTGCTCTTCTCAATATCTTGTTGTTTCATTGATATATGTTGAATAATCATGTTTCTGCATATTATATTACATCTAGTACTTAATAAGTGGTATCAAAACTCTTTCCTTGGCAGGAATTATGGGTAAATTTTTTCCATGGTAGAAACGTGTACTGTCGTCGTCTTTAAAGCACATAGATCTGTTGTTCAACGGGTAAAATTGCGGTGTGGAAGACTACACACATGCGATAAAGACAATTTCACTGGGTTTCCTAGAAACCAAAAAAATTTCCCTTGTTGGAAAGCTCTGTAACCCTTATTGGTACCCCTCGAGTAGTACCGCATAAGATAGAATATGTACAAGTCCGTCACTCCCACGTATTGAAAGGTATATAGGGAGTCCCTCGGGTCTCCTAAAACCAGCCTTAGATCAATCGCTTGGTCATATCACAACTATAGTGCCACCGAGAACAACACTCGGGAAGATACTCTCTAGTAATTGGGTAATTAGGTAGTACAACTAAGGGTATGGTCAAACCCCCTTAGTTGGTGCCTTGGGATATTGGGTCGATTATTCTTATTCGACCTCGCACGTATATTAGAGAGCTATAGCATAGGGAAAACCCTTGTCTATACGCACCCTACAAACCCTAACCAAGGGGGAACATCTCAACAAGGAACATAAAGGATATTTTGGCCACACAACTTTGCCTCATGCATTTTGGTTGCAAAATTACTACACATTTTTTCTCTTAAGAATTTGGGCATTTCGACACTACAATATTGTTGGCCCTCGACCAAGTTTTGAGGAAACCTTGTTCAGGTTTGACCACTTTTTGGACTTCGACAGGCTGGTCGAAGATAGAGCGCCCAAGCGGAGCTAAGATCACGGATCTCACTTGTTTTGCGGGCTATGTGGACCCAGCAAGGGGTTCATTAGGGTTTTTGTAATGGGTTATGGGATGTTGGCCCATGGGTTCTCCCATGTTTAGGCCTTTTTATAAGGAATTGTAAAAGTATAAATAAGTGTAAGAATGTATTGTAGAGAAGAAGGCAATGTAAGAGCTAAGTCTAAGTGGCTAAGTGCAAGTACTTCTAAGTTGCTTTGTGCAACATAATGTGTATGTAAGGCTCTGTGCTCAATAGAGGAGTTGGCTTGACCTAATTTTGGGAAGGAGGATCTGGTGCTCAGTGCGCTGATATCATGTCATATGCGAAGCTTGGCTCTGTGGCTTAGTGCACAAGGGCGGATGAATGTAACAAATTGAAGAATAATAAAGAAGATGGAGCAGTTGGTGGATGTAGCCCCACACTGGGGTGAACCACGTATATCTTGTGTCTTTGGTTTTCTTTGTGCTTTGTTGGTTATGTTATGAATATGCTCAGTGATTTTCTTATTATGTATGTTAGATAGATCTATTGATGCTTAGTGTTTTAGTTGTGTTAAGAATGCATGAATGTTAGATCTAACTCAGTGTTATGTGCTAAATGATCGAAGTTCTTAATCTTTATTGTTACTACGTCGATCTACCTTAGGGTTTGTTTTGTGATGTCAATGAAGCTAATGAACTAATGCATATCACCTTTTAAGTTGCTAGAATACTCTGTGAAGTGTTATTATCACAAATATATGTCCCATCTTGGTTACAGACACCTGAGTCCTGTAACCCCTCTGCTTCTACCTCGGGTGAGACTTTGTCTGCTTCATAGGTGTTG
>SNQJ01S0027232.1:0-26743 GCA_010110895.2 Picea sitchensis | reverse complement strand
GTTCAAGCATGTCGGGCAGTCCAGTGGGAAGAAGAAGAAGAAGAAAAAGGAGGAAGTACATAATATAGAGACTGATGAGGAGGATAGTGCCTCTGAAGAAAACGAATTTGGCTCGCTAGGAGGAGGAGACGAAGCAAATGGACAAGGAGGAGGGGATGAAGGAGAAAATCAAGGAGAAGGCAAAGCTACACCGCTGAAAGATCCCCCTACTAAAACAGTAACACCGCAGAAGAGGAAGGTTTCTCCGTAGAAACCTTCAGCAAGAAAAAATACACGCGCTAGAAAGCCCCAGTTAGAAGCCACGCTCACGGAGGATGACATCAGCTTGGTTCGCGGAGCATTGGAGGATGCTTCCAAAGATATCTTCAAGAGATATGGAGCAAAGCAGGAGGAGCTGTATGGAAGGGTCGAGAAGGAACTAAAGGAAATACAACAAGCTATTCAATTGATTCGTGTAGTACCTACTACACCTTCTTCGTCACATGTTGCTGAATTGGGGGATGAACCAGCCCAATTGAGAACATTAGCAGATGCGACAAAGGCTCAACTTCAGAAATCCAAGAAGAAAAGGAGAAGCCTACAGAAGCCTTGAAAAAAGAGAAAGAGGAAGTCTTAGAGCAATTATGTGTAGCGCGGTACTGTTTAACCGCCTATGAAAATGAAAAAGAAGAGTTTCGGGAAATGATCCAGGAGGACAAAGCGAAGCTACAGAGAGAAAAGGACCAGTTGCTCGCAAGCAGACTGTGGACAAAGAAGCAGTGAATAAATCACTTCGCTCTATGCCAAGCTCTGCACAGGAGGAACAGGAGTTAGTCGAGGTTCAAGTGGTGAAGCTCATTGAGGCCATCTAGCAGCTTCAAGGGAGGATAATGAATATGGAGATCCAACCAGTGTCAAGCACTCCGCAAGAGGTGCGTGACAAGAGGGAGGAAGCCGCTAAGAACGTAGTAGGAAGGATCAAAGCCCTCACCTCAAAATGCAAATAGTTGAGCGATAGAAGCGCACAGACTTATGAACGCCTCACAGAAGATCCAGAGCTAAGGAAATTGGAAGCGTAGTTACAAGAGGCGCAGGAGCATGCCTCCTCAATGCAGGCGCAGATGAAGCTGCTCACAGCAGTTGAAAGAATGAAGAGGTCCCAAGAACAGTGCACGGTAAAGCAACAGATCACTGCCCTCTAGGGAAAAGTACTGGAAGTCGCGCAAAAGCTACAACCTATGCAGGATGAAGCCTACAATGTGTTTGAAGAAATTGAAGGACAAGGCTCACAATTGGACCAAGTGGTTGCAACAGCAGTACAACACCTAGAAGGGCCTATTACAGAGCAAATGATCCAAGAGCTCGATGAGTAGGAGGCTCAGGCGAAGTAACAAGTCGAGGCAGCTCGAGTTAAGCTCAAGGCCTTCGAAGCAGCATTGCCCAGACCTGAGTGACTCGGGACGACTCACAGGTGAGTGTTGGGGGCATGTTGGCCCTCAACCAAGTTTTGAGGAAACCTTGGTCAGGTTTGACCACTTTTTGGACTTCGAGAGGTTGGTCAAAGATGAAGCACCCAAGCAAAGCTGAGATCACAGATCTCACTTGTTTTGCAGGCTATGTGGACCCAGCAAGGGGTTCATTAGGGTTTTTGTAATGGGTTATGGGATGTTTGCCCATGGGTTCTCCCATGTTTAGGCCTTTTTGTAAGGAATTGTAAAAGTATAAATAAGTGTACGAATGTATTGTAGAGAAGAAGGCAATTTAAGAGCTAAGTCTAAGTGGCTAAGTGCAAGTAGTTCTGAGTTGCTTTGTGCAACAGAATGTGTATGTAAGGCTCTCTGATTGATAGAGGAGTTGGCTCTGTGCCTTGACCTAATTTTGGGAAGGAGGATCTGGTGCTCAGTGCACAAATCTCATGTCCTCTACGAAGCTTGGCTCTATGGCTTAGTGCATAGGGGCGGATGAATGTAATATATTGAAGAATAATAAAGAAGACGAAGTAGTTGGTGAACGTAGCCCCACACTGAGGTGAACCATGTATATCTTGTGTCTTTGGTTTGCTTTGTGATTTGTTGGTTATGTTATGAATCTGCTCAGTGCTTTTCTTATTATGTATGTTAGATAGATCTATTGATGCTTAGTATTTTAGTTGTGTTAAGAATGCATGAATGTTAGATCTAACTCAGTGCTATGTGCTAAATGATCGAAGTGCTTAATCTTTATTGTTACTGCGTCGATCTACCTCAGGGTTTGTTCTACGATGTTAATGTAGTTAATGAACTAATGCATATCATCGTTTAAGCATTGCTAGAATACTCTGCGAAGTGTTATTATCACATATCTGTGTCCCAGCTTGGTTACAAACACCTGAGTCCTGTAACCCCCCATGCTTCTACCTCGGGTGAGACTTCGCTTGCTTTGCAGGTGTTTCCGAAAGGGTCGGTAGTTAGGGTTTTGTTGGTGCACTGTTAAGAATTGAATCTTGGGTCTGCCCCTGTGCCAACAAATATTATTAAAGCTGGAGTATAACTTTGCAGGAGTAAAAAAAAAAATGGGTCCTACCCACACCCTTATTTGATACTTATCTCATTGAATTAATCTTTTCATCATGATCACTGCGATACCTATAATTTTTAACTTTTTTTACCTCGTGGACACATATCATTCTCAACACCTTTATTTCCCTCTTATCCCATTGATTTTCTCTCATTTCCCTGATCATAGTGGTATATATCACTTATCTTATTTTTTGTCTGTGGACCCACCCCTCTTTCCCTCATGGCTCGCACCTGCCAAGAAGAAACCAATCATAAATACAATACTGGCCTTACTACCCTTCAGGCCCAAGTGAATAAGGACATTCCTTCCTTTCATGCCAAAATGGACTACATCCAGGAACAACTAGGTAGCCAAATTGTTGAAGTCAATTCTGCTCTACAACAATTCATGAACAAATTCCAAGGTCCTTCCTCCTCTGACCCACCTCTCTATACTAAAGATGTTGACTCCAACCGACCTCTGCGCTCTCATTCCAACTACTTACCTCGTGACCCCTGTCTTCCTAGAGTTTCGTCTTCCTAGAGTTGAGGTGAACAAATTTGATGGCTCGGATCCAACAACATGGGTTACTCAAATGCAACACTATTTCTCCCTGCATGGCATTACTAATGAGTTGACCAAGCTTCGTTACGGAAGTCTCTATATGCATATGGAACGATGGAAATGGTGGCAATGGAATAGAAATTCATTTCAAGGGTATGTTGCTTGGGCACATTTTGTTGTTGAGATGTATGAACGCTTTGACATGGACACCCACCATTTAGGACGTCTAACCAAGTTGAAATAATCTAGAACATTGGAATATTTTATTGTTGCCTTTGAGCACTTGGCTTTCCGAATGGAGGGCATGACAGATGATTTTTTCAGGGACTGTTTTATCAATGGACTCAAGGATGAAATCTGAGCTCACAACATAATGGTTCGCCCCCATACTTGGTTGGAAGCAACTAAACATGACAAGGAAGAACAACATGGCATCTTGTTCTAGAACAGAAAAACCACTTTTGTTCCCCGCCCTAAACCCACCACCCCTGCCCCTCAAACCATTCTTCTCAAGGTACAAAATTAATACGGGTGGAAATGGTTGAAAGCCAACTCAAGGGTCTTTGCTATAATTGTGATGACAAATACTTCCCAGGGTACAAGTGTAAAGAACAAAATCTTGTTATGGCCATTTCAGAGGATTTTTCTGATGAATATGTTGAGGTCTCTCCTGAAGAGACCTCATACTACATCTAGTGGTACTACATCCAATTCTACTTCAACTATAAAATAAACACTTACAACAAATTTAATCTTACACTAATTTGTTAGCTTGATCTTTGCATCCTTATTTACCCAACCCAATTGATAGGGTCTAGGATGATTGTGAACCTCCAATCCAAACTTGTTGACCAAATCCACTACTATGATATTATCCTATGAACCAGAGTTGAACAAAGCATGTATCTTGGTCTTCTTGACCTGAACCTTGATGTGGAAGAGCTTCATATACTTCTCTTCCTAGTGATGGAGGCTACTTAGATTCACCTCCTTCTGCACAAATGTGCAGACAATCTTTTCATCCACATTAGAGCTACTTTCAACCTGATTACTTGAATCTGTGGCTAGAAGGTTCTTTTTCGTTTCTTCCTTGTGGTTCTTCGAGTTCAGCTGCTCTGGATATAGTTTCTATCATTTTTCATCAGTGTGGCCATCAATGTTTCAGTTATTGCAATGGTTTCTAGAATCATTACATTGATGTGCAGTGGCTTCCCTCTTCTTATATTTTATCCCTTACCACTTCTTCTTCCCCTCCTTTGAAGCTTCTCGATGCTCTTTCTACTTTGAACCACTTGGCTGCCTCTTATTTTGGCATATGTTTTCTAGGTACTGTGCATGTACACATGCCTCATCCAGTGTCCTTAGTTGGAAGAGCATCACTTGTTTTCACATATTACTATGTAGACCCCCCAAATACTTGAGGAGTACATCTAGGTCCTTGGGAGAGATACCCAACATGAACCTCCCAGGACAAAGTAATTTTTCTCTCCCAAAATTACTTTGTTTCATTTAGAGATGGGATTGGTCAAGCCACAAATAATCTTAGCGAACTCTTGACACTCATGATGGTCCTTATTCTTGTTCTTGAAAAAGAAGTCACACATATACAAATATTGGACTACTCTCTCTTAGTTGTACAATGGATGAAAGGGGATTCTATCTTTTGGTATTACTTACTGCAACCTTTATTTCAAGACATCAAGAACCTACAATTTGCTTTCTCTCACATTTCATTTTTTCATGTGTATAGGGAACAAAATTCTAAAGGTGACATGTTGTCTAATGAAGGATTGAAGTTGTAAGAAGCAACCTGAGAAATCATTGAGTCCTAACAAGGACATCTTCCCACTTTCATGAATCTTGGTTTTAATTTTCTTTTTGTATCAAATTTTGTGGAAGATTTAACTTGTTGAAAATGATTTGAACACTGGCTTCCTTTTGAATTGTTTATGGTAGTTTGTAGCTTGTGTATTCTCTATCTAGAGTTTAGATGATGACATTATAGGGATAGGTCAACCCATAAATCTGTTATTAAGCAAGGATAGTAGAATGTTGAATACTTAACATCTAAGTTCTGGATAATCGGTACCTGGGAAAAGTATTATAATGCAATAAAAAGGAATACCTGGATCCAGATATGCTAAGAACAAATATAATTGTTCATTTAAAAACGGATTAATCTTGGTCATCAATTTAATGAAAAGAAAACCAGTTATGTTGCGACTTGGGGATCAAGAAAAAATATTAATTCAAGATAGAAAATTATGTCGAATTATGGAGTATTCATTATTTAACAAGTGCAAAAATGAAATTCATGAACAAGACCCAAACCATTTTAAAAACTAATTCATTCCAATTTCTTAAAAATCTAAGCAAAATCAAGACAAAAATCAGAATGGAAATGAATATACATGCAATATAAAATTCAAAATTAGAATTAAATAATAAAATCAAAATTTTAAATGGGGGGGGGCTTTTATTTTTAGCAAAATATAAATGGGAAGTTGTTGTGAGTACAACACAATGATTAACATAAAACATGGGGGATAGGGAAACAGACTTTCCCCCTTTTGAAGCTTAATTTGCTACATTCCAAAAGATTGGCCTTGTTGGCTAGATTATTGGCTTGATGATTGAGCGTCCTGAGAACATGGTAGAACTCAACATCTTGGAACCTGACAACTTGTTTCTTCATTCGATTGATTATTCTTATCATGATTCCATTTCTTAGAGGGGAGGCTTTGAGCATTAGCTTGATTATTAGATCCAAGTCCCTAATGATAATTAATTTCTTGATATAATTGCCATCGATGATCCTCAGCCCTTGAAACAAAGCAAATGTCTTTTCTTGATTGTTTGAAGCTTTACCCAATCCCCATTTGAAAGTGTTTTCCATGTTTCCCTCGGTATAAAAAATGATCCCCCCTACACCTACCGCCCAAGGATTCCCTTTGGAGGCTCCATCAAAGAACAGAAGAAATTTCCCCTATAATTGTTGTGAATTAAGAAATTGCTCTTTCCCATATGAACTTGTCACTTTAAATCAGTGGTCCCTTAAAATTATGTTTTAACCATGGACAAATATTATGATGTATGGTCTCATGAGTTATTTTTAAAACATCTTCTTAATTTCAAAATATCACAATTTCAATTTTTTTCTTATTAATGGTTTTTTTAATGAGTTATTGATAATAATATGTTTAAATGACCATTTTTCAAATTTTATGAATATTTGAAAAAAAATCAAGTTTTCAAAGAATTTAAATTCCATATATTAATTTTATTAAAAGGAAGTTAAAAAAATTTCCATGAACTAATATTTATATTTATAACAAAATACAACTCATTAAATTGCAAAATATTAAAATGTAATTTAATCATTATTTTATTTAGAGAGCTAGGGCTTCACTTATTTTCAAACAAGGTTGCATAGCACCATTACCTGTCATTGTTGTTGCAAGATAGATAAGTAAAGCTCAGATTTATTGTGGGCTCCGGATTGTGGCATGGTATGCTTGAGTTGAAATGGCGGGTTCCGATTTACAAAAACCAAGAAAACGATTGAGTTGAAATGGCAGGCTCCGAATTACAAAAAACAAGAAAATGATTGATGGTCAAGGTGCCCAACGATCATAGTAATCACATTAATATTTAAATCGTTCATCGTTAAAGGTATTATTAATTAAGTTGATTATGATGCATGTGTCATAATATAAATTTGTCATTATAAAGTTAATGGACCAGTGGGTAGTGTCAGCATATAATCAATGACGCCAGAAAGTTTAGCGTGGACTTTTAAAACTTTACATAATGTTCCGGTAGCATGAAAGGAGAGGTGGGCCAACCACTTTCAAAATTCATAGTGAAGATGCCAAAGCCTTGCATGGAGGGAATTTTGGGAAATTTGATAGAGTCAATGTAGCGAAACTTATTTAATGTGAGGTAAAGAAAGGTGTACGCTCACTTGATTGGCATTAAAACAATTTTTGGATCCCAAGAATGCAACAGTCCGTTTTCTAATAACACCTTAAATCAATCAACAAATTTGGTGAGAGATAAATATATTTAAATATTTAAAAGAAATAATAAAATTCATTGTATAATGCTAAACTATGAAAAACTCGTAAATATTTTTGGTCAACGAACAATTAATAGACGGTAAAACAAAAACTCATTACTATGTACAATAAGTGTAATTCATTCGACATGTTTAAAATAACTAAAAAAAACTAATAATAATAAACACATATTATTAAATAAATAAATTAAAAAAAAAACTTTTTAAACAAAATAATTTTTTAATTAAAATAAATTTATTTTAAAAAATAATAATTAACAAAATAAAATTAAAAAACAAGAACCTTAAAATCAAAACAAGTTTGGGAAAACAAAATTTAAATAAAGCCAACCATCCCTTCCCTCATCCACTCACCCCTCAACCCTTAACCCCATCTCCCTCATCGCCTAACCTCTCCCACTACTCCCTCATCTCCTAAAATCCCTTGCCCACATGTTCCATACTCTTGTTACCATTCCCGTCAACCCTCCCTGCGAGCTGGTGCCTCGACTCATCCGATGTGGAGGGCCCCACCAAAAAATGTTCGTTCCCGCCATTTTCCATCGGGACATAGGTCTACGAGGGAGGGAGGGTCGAGAAAGGTTAGGGGATAGAAAGGGGAACACTCGTTTGGGAAGGGGGATGTTAAGGGTTGGGGAAGGGGGTTAGGTTTTAATTATTATATTTTTAAATTAAAGTTGTTGTTTTTTTTTTTTTCTTTCTTGTCTTTCAACTTTTAAAAGTTTTATTTGTATTTTTTAATTTAGAGTTTAATTTTTAATTTTTAATTAATTATTATTTGTATTTATTTAATTGATTTATTATTATTATTTATGTACAAAATTCTCGTGACCTTCATTTTGCAGTTTTTGTGGACAACGTCATGCCACATCTGGTGTCTTTTATTGTTTGTTAGAACATGTGGAAATACTACAAGGTTTTTAGGAGGATAGAGGGAAACCTCATATTCTTTGTAATTATATTGGATGTAGAGATAGTGTTGGATAATGTTGTGGTAGGCATAGGTGTCTTAGGGTGTTTTTTTTAGGAATAGGTCTATTGGAATTCATTGGAAATTGCATTGAAGGTCTTAAATGAAATGTTATGAGTGTGCACACCAATACCCTAATTAAGTGTCGCTCATATTGCTAACAAATGTCATTGTATCATTGCATAAATATGAAAAGTAGAAAATATGACTTTTCATTTTGAATCGATTTCAATGGGGCAACAACCATGATATGATGTGATTGCAAGCTCTCTCATTTTTGTGTGTTTGTAACTACTAGTTCAAAACCCTCTCTAGGGATTTAGTCACTGCATATTTGTTATTAGTATAAGAGAGCCACTTTATATGAGGTGGATCTAGTTTATCATTGGAGATAATCATCAAAGTAAAGTATTTCAAAGGCTTTGATGCAAATTTGATTTATCTACAGAGCAACAAATCTTTTTTTCCAAGGAAAACCTTGCCGAAAAGCCCCGGAGTAACCCTAGATAAGGTTACATCATTGAACACATGAGAGAGATACACACAATAACACAATATGATATTATAAATAACTAGTGCATTTATTACAATGGAGTTTACCTCCTTGTATATCTTTGTTCACTAAGTAAGACATTTCCACTTATAAATGTAGGATAGACTGCTTTACACAAAAAGTGAACATGATAGCCTAAAGTCATAAACTGACTTTATTACACAATAAGCCTTATATTCTAACAACCCCTCTTAAGGCTTACAATACTAAAAGAAAAGCATACTAATTGAAGGCAAATACATACCCACCGGAAAAATTTTAAAAAAAGTACTCAAAACCAAACATTATTTATAAACTTCTTCTTCAGACAGAATTCCTAGACGAGGTAGAGCTCCATCAAGCTACCTTGTAACCCTCATAAAGGTGTAGCTCCTAAGTTGAATTCTCGAGTTCCCAGATTCCTGAATTATGAATCTCCCGAACTATCTAGGAAACCATCCATGTTGAGTTGTATCTACACTAGATCCCTCATGTCTTTGAAGTGTGGGCTTCCTAAAATGCATAAAATGTTCTTTCTTTAGTAAGATCATCATCACTATCTGCATCTGATGGATCTTCAACAATGGTTGCATTAGCTAAATGCGGTTTGTCTTTGACTTTTCCCTTGAGAATGCCATTGGCTCGAAATCTACAGTTCCAAGCTATGTGGCCCATTTTTTTGCAATAATAACACTTCACTTCTCCCTTGTCTTTAGCGGATCTGCTACGATTGTTTCTTGAATATAATCCCATCTCAAGTTGAGAATTACCTTTGATCTCTCCTACAATGGTTCTCTTTTCTTCAACAAGAGAGTAATGATCATATCTTCTAGAGTCTGAGAAGGTAATTTCCTGAGAGTAAAAAATACATTAATGTATTGAGAAGACAAATTGTTTAACATAATGGCTTTGGCATCTCCTTCCTCTACCGTAGCTTTGATTCCAACTAGCTATCTGATAATAGATCTCAGATTGGTTATGTGGCTAGACATAGCGACTTCATCGGACCTCTTGAATCTAAATAATTGTAGCTTTAGAGAAAACTTTGCATTCACTACTTGTCCTCCAAATAGTTTATTCAAATTATCCTATATTACCTTAGATGATTTTTCTAGATCTATATAATGCAATTTAGAGTCTGAGAGAGAAAGACCAATAATGGATTCAACTTTTATCATCTCTATTATGCCACTCCAATAATTTATTTGGGTATGTCGGTGATTTCTCAATCCCTTTTACAATTCCCCACATGTTTTTGTTCATTAGTTGCATTTGGATTTTCACTCTCTAGGTGTGGAAATTGAAGGCGAAATATTTTTCTAGTGGCATATTCATGTTTAACATTCTAATTGAAGAAATTTCAAACTACTCTTTGCTTGATCTAGAAACCCAAGTCAACTAATTAGAAATTCCATTGGTGTATAGTTGCATAAATGTTGTACACCAACTAAAGGTGGTTGTATTATTTTTGTACAACAATGGTTGTAAATTAAAAAAACAACGGCTACTTTGTAATTGTACCGTTGAGTTCGGACTAGTAGAATGTATAACATGCTACTTCTATTTCATACGGTGACTAGCTAATTGAATTGGCAGTTGAAAAAATGGCAGCTACTAGAAATCATACAATGCATGGTCATTGCTTTAAATTTGGCAGTTGAAAGAAAACAATCATATGGAGGATGGAGTAAAAATCATACATTTATTTTTTTAAATGTACAACAAATGTATGACGATTGGCAGCTGAAAATTAGAAATCGATTTGATGGCGTGAATTATGTATGATTTCCATACAACAACAATTGTACGAATTTTGTATAACAACTCATTCACATCTTCACATGCGGATCCTTTCCCTTGGTGGTTGACTTGAAATATGATAGTTTCTCTCTTTCCAGGTGACATTGGAGTCGCAAGAATGGAGACCTTGTCTTTCAAAGGCCCAAGATTCCTAATATGGCTTCCTACTCTGATACCATGTTACATAAGCTAGAAACCCTATATAGGGTTACATCACCAAGCACATGAGAGAGATACACACAATAACACAATATGTTATTATGAATAAGTGGTGCATTTATTACAATGGAGTTTACCTCCTTATATATATTTGTTCATTGAGCAAGGCATTTCCACTTATGAATGTGGGATAAATAGCTTTACACAAAAAGTGAACATGAATATAACCTAAAGTCATAAAGTGATTTTATTACATAATAAACCTTATATTCTAACATATCCATGGATGGTAAATAGGGTAAACCATCAGCCCTAATTACATAACCTAACCCTAGAAGGAGAAAGAGAGTCGAACCTATGGCATCCCCAACTTTGAGGGAGATATCTCAAGTTTGGCTCATGATCACTTAAGTTAACCCTTGGGGCTAATAAAGCAACAAATCTATTACAATGGAACTATCTAGTTGATATACCCTGATGCATATGGAGTGTAGTTATGAATTGTATTTACTTCATTAATATCAATATGTTATGGTTATATTCTTTTATCGTTATGAAGACACGGTCAAGTTTAACCACTCCAACTTTTGTAAACCATTGTATACATCTTAATAGAAAATGAGTGTATAGAGATGTATATTTAGACAAAATATCTTATTTTGTGTTCCATTACTGTTTGCTTTACCATTGCAACCTCTTTGGCTCATTAATTGGCACTAGAGCATGCAGTATTCAAAACTCCTAATTTTTATTTTATTTTATTTATCTCAAGCTATATCTAACCCTCCTCAAGTGTTCTCACTCTTCCTAGATATTTTCAAATTTTTTACAAGGCTTGGTTCAAATGCCACAATATTTCATGCAACAAGACTCACCATGGTTCAACACAAAGGCTCCATCCTTTCTCTATCAAGAAGGCTTGGACCAAATGTTGCACACTTTCATGCACACCAGATTCACAATGGTTCGACATGAAAAGTTCAACCTTCTCTATCAACATGGCTTCACTCCAATGTTGTATGAATTCATGCACCCTTGACTCCCAAATGTTCGACATGAGATCTTTAGCCCTCCTCACAATTTTTTGGGTAAAGATTGGATCCATTCTTTCTTACCTTCGGCCTATATAGCCTTTGAGGATATAATTCCTCATACATATGGGTTATGCAACCTTCTTCAAATACTCAAAGAATCAAAGTCTCCAATATTTTCTAGCTCAATGTTTTAAAAGAGCATCAAACACCCCTAGTAGTAAATTTCATCTCTTTCTTATTTCAGAAGTATAGTCCCATTGTACATTAAATAATTAACACGCACTTCCAAATATGCGTTTAGCACATATCTTGTCCATTCACAATAACCACGCCAAATAATTGTGGTAAGCTTTAGAGTTTTTCATTATCATTGAACTAGCTTTAGCACATTCACACATTGATTTTTTTTTAATATCCTAGCTTGTTGTGTCTCACACATCTCACAACTACAACATCTCTTTCCTTCTCCCTCGTCGATGCTTTATTCTGTCACAATGTTAATCCCCACAACATCTCCTAATACTATTCTCCTTTGACAATAGTTGCCATAGCCACAGTGCTACCATCATTTCCCCACAATTACCACATTGAGCTCTTTTATCCTACAAATCCCCCACCAATTTATCATCCCTCTCAACTCTTGCACTACTTCTTCCATGTATCCTTACACAACTTCATCCTCATCTCCCTCGGATTTTCTTGCTACTTTAGAATAATGTAAACATCTACCTCTTCCTTTTCCAAAAGTGCAAAAAACAACAAATTACTCTATGTACAATATATTTGTCAACAAAGACAACAGTTGGAATAGGGTTAAGGCAATTTTTATCTCATGAGTAAGGGAATTATTGTCAATGAAGAAGTTATCAATAATGATAGTGGCTTGGATTTGTTATTTTCCTACCTATAACCAAGAGCTCAATTATAGTGTGCTTGATTAGGACATTGTAGCCAACAATTTACACTTACTTGACATTTGCACAAGTTGACTTGGGTCTCTTCCTCAGTGGTTTATTACGAAATTTTTCCTTTCACAAATTGTGTGTGGAAGGTAAATACTTTGGTGTGAATATGATTGTCCCACATATGACACACAATCAAATATACTTTGGTATCAAACACAAATTCAATGTGGAACACTTTTGTTACCCTAGGGGGACAATGGGGACATTGTCCAATTACATTAGGAGGAATCAATATGTGTTGAGGCATATGGAGTGTAGAGTTTTCCTCTTTTACTATTGTTTTAAGGAGCATGTTGTTAATTTGTTACCAAAGATGTAGTCAACTTTAACCACTACCATGTTTATATATATATATATATAAGGTGTATATTTTAGCAAAATCTATTATCTTGTCTTCTTTTATTGTATGATTTATCACTATTACAACATGATATTGAGCAGATCTATCATTAGAGAGGGAGTCCTCCAAGGTTTCTATATGTGTTGGGCTTCTTAGGGTTCATGTGGCACTAATGAATAGTTCCTTATATTTTTTTTATTTTCAAGCTCTTTTCCTTTCCAAGTTGTTGTTAGGATGGATATTACTTAAAACAAACTAGGACTTAACCTCTAGGGTAGACCTTCTAAACCAACCCTGAAAGGTTTATATGACTATCTATACTCGCAAAATAAAACAATCCTAAATGAACAAAGAGTGGCAAAAGAAAAGGATGATAAGTTTCAAAAAGATCAGCTAAGTTCAGTAACTAATATCCAAACTTTCATGGACACTATAGAAGCAAAACTTCAACTAAAATGGGAAGAATTAGAAGAAAAGTTAAATCAACAAATGAAGAAACAATAATAAATTGAAAATACAATGTGAAAACTAAAGTGACTTTTAAGAAGCCAAGAAAAAACTTTTAACTTTAATGATATCACCATTATTGACCTCAAAATTAAGGAGCTTGAAGAGATGATTTGTTCCTCACCAATCTTGATGCCAAACATTGGCATCCAACCAATTAGGGAGGAAATGAACAAGTTTCTCAACTCAAGAAACACTAAAACCAAGTTCTAAAGCTTATCATAGCTAATATAGATGAGACGAAGATGTTCTAACTAAGTCATTAGATATTATAAAAAGCAAATTAGAAATTGAAAATTTAGGGATTTTGAAAGCTAAGAGAATTGGTAAAAATATTGAAGGCAAGAGGAATATAATTCAAATAAGGTGGAATCGACCAAAAAGAAACTAAACATTCTTAAAAAGGTTCCCACATTAAAAGGATTGGGTATAATTATAAATGAAGATCTTATCCCATGAGACCAATCTAAATTGAGAAAGGATGTCCAAAAAGGAAAAGATGTTTTTTTTTCACAAGAATGGGTAGCATTTTATTTATATATAAAAGGTTGTGGTTAAATAATTCAACAAAAAGGTACAAATTTCCTAAAAGTTTGTAGCATAGGAACCAAAATTTCTAGTTATATCCAAAAATAAACTACAAAATGGATATTACATCTACTATCTAGTTGTGTTCTGTGATATCTACAAATGTAAAGTCTTACAAACTCTACACAAAAAAAGATGATCTAACAAAACATAAAACCTGAGATAATTAGGTGAAATCATTCCCACTCTCGGCTTCCTCCATGGTTGCTTCTTCATTATATTGAGACCCATGTGCAAGTTGAAGCGGAGCTTCTTCTTCATGTCCTTCCTGAGTTAGTTTGAACAATTATATCTTCCATATATTCTTCATTCATTGAACCAATGGAGTTGGAGGGCCAATCCACAAGAGACTAAGTACTACAAGGAGGAGAGGTGGGTTAAAGGCACAATCCTCCTTTATCCACTCCAAGTGTTGATTGTCCTTGACGTGATCTTACACATTGAACCTTAATTTGGCCCTAAGATGGTTTTCATAGAATAAAATGATTTATGGGGTCACCCCCAAATTTGGACTATGCTCGTTTATCCAAAAGAACTAATCTATTTTCCATATCATCTACTTCTATATTGCAAGACCAAAGACTATGCAGGAATTCAATAGATTATAAGTGTAGAATGAGCCCTTTAATTCTTGCAATAATTTTGGACAGGGAAGAATAATGTTTATAGCTTGCCTTTCTCGCTTGTCCGATGATAAGAAAGGAATTTATAAATATGAAGACATTGTAAATTTCCAAAGCCCGGAGCATGATAAATCCTTGATACAAAGAAAAATCCTTTGCTTGGTTATTTTTCACCATTCCTAATCCCCATGTTGGTTCTAGATTGGTTTTTCACCATTCCTAATCCCCATGTTGGTTCTAGAATTCCTTTAGGGTTAAAATAACCTCCCCTAAAGCACCTTGCCAATTCCTACAAAACGTGCAAGCACTTGCCACTCCTGACAAAAATTCAAAGATGTTAGGAAAGTAAGCAAATGGGCAATAGTTAGAAATGTAAGAGTGATTATAAAGGATAACTTCCAAAGTACAAATAGGGATTAAAAAAACTTAGGATCCTCACATGTAATTATTGATTATTCCCTTGGAGGAAGGGTCCTAAGCTAAGTTGAATACAATCTTATAATGCTTATTGAAACGTGGGAACACAAAGACTCATGAATCCTTCATTTAGATGGATATTCCCTTTTCTCTATTCAGAACAAAAACTCAATGTGCAAGAGGATAGGTGGTATTTATTGTTGCATCAAGGAGCTTGAATCAAATATTAAAGTGTATATGAGTGATTTTATAACCAATATATCTAGCTTAATATCATTTTTTATTACAAGGATACACTTTTTCTTGTTATTTAATACTTTACCCCTTCAACTCTACCTTCTACAAGAACCCTAATCTCGCAATTGACCACCCTTTGATTAACTTAGAGAATGATATTTCTACCCTGAAAGCTAAAGGATATATTTTTCTTCTTGGAGATTTTTATGTTAGAACAATTAGGGATAAATCCAATATTTTAATTCATATTTCTAATCTCAAACCTTTGTGGATAGAAGCGGACAATAACCTAACCCTTCAATACAAGAGAAGATTAGAAGACATTGAAACAAACTCATATGGCATTAAGCTTCCTTGTATGACCTCTTGCCATGACTTGGTCATTTGTAACAAGTTTCATCACTAGTATAACTCTCACCTTATGACTTGCATTTGTGGGAAGGGTAGAAGTGTTGTTGATTATGACATATCCTTTATTCATTTGTTGAATAAAATGGATAATGTTGATATAAACGAGGACAACAAACTAGAATTTGAATAACGCCCCATCACAATAAATTTAAATATAGATATGGCACTTGAGGTAACTACTATGCATAATACAGACAATCAAGTTCTCTTTAACAGTAGAAAAGCTTCACATTTTCTCAAGGATTTACAATAGTTGTTCAATTAAGAAATGAAAAACAACACAATTGAGAATTTATATGAAATTCACTTTGAATCTATCTTTGTCCTTAGAAAAGTATTCTTGAAAATTGTATATCAAAAGAGAACAACATCTCGCTAATTCTTGGTGTGACCTAGACTATAAAATTGTAAGAACGGATATTTGAAGCACCTCTAATAAGACAATAACATTAAATATTATAAGCTCCTAATAGAAAAGAAAAAGCATCAATATCTAACCAAAAATCAAGAGAGACTTGTAGACTAATGTAAAAGAGAGCCTTAAAGCTTTTGGGCTAACATTATCCTTTGAAAAGTTGTAGAATTAGGCAATATTAAAGTAAATGTTTGTAACTCCTACCTTAAATTTAGGATATAAAATTAAGCATGAAGAGCCTTGCTAATAGCAAAGATAAAGACATTAAGGGTAACGAGTTGAGATATTAAATCTTGGGAGTCTAACCTTGATGCCTCATACTAAGCATCTTTTAAATCAAGTTTTCAAGTAAGGTTTCCCTTAAAAATGTGTTGAAAGTTTAAATGTTCCTATTTTTAAATATGGAAACTATGATGACCCATCCAATTAATGAACTATCGATTAGCCATGCATTAGAAAAAAAAATATTAGGTTTAATTATTGAAAGAAAAATTAGCCATTGGTTCGAGGACAATAATAAAGGGACTAAAGAAAAAGTAGCATTCAGGAATAATCATGCCATAACTAATCACCTTGCCACACTTGGAGTTATTGTCGAGGATTGTAAAGACAAAATATAAGATCTCATATGTTGTTTCATTGATTTTCAAAAAGCCTTTGACATTGTGCCTAAAGAAAGCCAAACTTTGGAAAAGACTGGTAGAAATTTATATCCCTCCTAAGTTGCATAGCATTGTCCTTAGGCTTCATGAAAAGGTTACTACTAATATGCAATGTAATAACAAGTGGTCAATGGACATTAATGAAATATTGGTGTTAAGCAAGGGTGCCCCCTTTCTCCCAACCTTTTTGGTATCTATAAGATAAAAAATGAGCAATGTTCAAAAGAGGAGGGATGCATCGGTATTAACATGGTCAAACTTGTAGTTGTCCTTCTCTTATATGCTCATGATATTATTCTCCTTACAAAATTTGTTGAATATCTTCATAAGCAACTTGAAGTTCTTTTGTAAAACTTATGAGCTGACAATAAATATCAATAAAATTGAGATTACAATAATTAAATCTATGAAAAAAATGTATCCTTCAATATTGTATGGAGGTAACACTCTTGAAGAGATGTGATCATATAAGTGCCTATGTATCGATATGAATTGCCATTTGAATTGGAACCATTGTGTCAACTCAAGAATCATTGGTGGTTGGAAAGTTCGTTATGGTCTTGAAAATAAATTTTGAAATGTTGGGATTTGGGTTTGGAATAAAAAAAATCATTTTCAATTTTGTAGTTATCATGGTTATTATTTACATGTGTTAAGTTCGGGATTGCAACATTCCTCGTGAGACTTGGAATAAAATTGAGTAAATCCAATGACACTTCATAACTTATAATTTTAAAATTAAATGCAACAATACTTACCCCATTCTCTTGATTGAAATTTGATGCACTTCCATGGAGACTAAAGACATGATTATATATTTAGATTATAAGCACAAATTAGTTTGCTTTGTTTTTTATCTTATATATATATATATATTCCCATCCTTGAAGAAGTCCAAAGACTTGTGGCCTCCTTTGACACTCTTGTTGTTCATCATGTTTTTAGGGAGAGGAATATGGTAGCAAACCAACTTTCAAAAGGAGTACAGATGGAACATGGACAATGGTTGATCGTTGAAGACAATAGAGGAACAATCTACGAGTTCTACCATAGATCTTTTATAGAAGAGCAGTGACACTACCCAGTTTTAGCTTAATTTTTATCAGCACTTCTTTTGCCTTGTAATTTCAGTGTTCATCCAAGACCTTGGGCGGTTTTGTCTACCTGGATATATTTTCAGCTAGCATATGTATGCAGTTTTTGGTTATGTAAAAAGAACATGTATATAGTAGGATATATGTGAATGTTTTTGCCTTTCATCCAGAACTATACAGTGTTACTTATAAAAAAAAACACTTTTTTTGGAATCTCGGGGGGCTCCCTTCAAAGGTGCTTCAACAAATACATGGGACATGTATCTTCAAAATGTAATTTTCTTTCTCTAATGAAATGAAATTACGCTTTTTTCTGAGGAAAAAAAAATTAAAATATATATATATATATATCAGGAAAGAAAACTATTTTTTTATTAGTATAAAAAATACATTGTTAAATGCCCATGGCATTCATAAGTGTTTTTAAGCCTTTAACATCACATTCTTATGTCCAATCCACTCATCACCAAAAAACTATAAATTTTTCATGTTCAATAACATCAGTAGCCTCTTCAAAGAAAAACAAAAAGACATTCAAAAAAGTACATTTAGTCTTTCATCCAGAGATAAGTGAAAGTCTATCATTATACCAAAATGAGCTAGAAATTGTAATGACTATAGTTAGGTCCATGGTTTATGATTACATTTTGCAGTATGTCCATTATGGATTACTGAAACAATCTAAGTTCCTTGTTCCAACCCAACTCCATATTTTGAGAGCCCATCTACAACACTATTATTGTCCCTGCAAATATGTGACCACGATGTATATGAGAAAGATGTCAGTAGATTGAGAACTTCATCATACAAGGGTCATAATGTAAAATTCATGAATGTCTATTGGAAAACCAACCTTGAGTCTTCAAAAAATTGTGATTGGGTTACAACACATTCTTCTGCAAGTTTCAGGACTAGCTTTAAAGCCATCAATTAACAGAAGTTGTTAGTTTCTTGACAAATACCAACTTTAAAAGAAACACTAAAAATTGAAGATAAGTATAGTATGTCTCATGAGTTTCCCTTGGAGGGGTTCCCTTGTGAGGCACCATTAAGAAAATCCCATGGAATTTTCGTATTTATAAACACTTCACCTTGCATATGAGAGATAGACTTTTCCTACACCTATAGGTAGGCATTTAAAATATTTAAGGATTGGACAACACATTTGAGGGGAAGTGTCTCTTTGTCTTCAAACAACTTTAGATTTATAGCAAGCCAAACTATAGTTTGAAGATAAGTATAGTATACCTCTTGAGTCTCTCTTGGAGGGGTTTCCCTGTAAGGTACCATCAAGAAATCCCATGGAATATCCTTATTTATAGCCACTTCTCCTTGCATATGAGAGAGATATTTTTCCTACACATGTGGGTAGGCATTTAAAATATTTAAGGACTGGACAACAAATTTGAGGGGAGGTGTCTCTTTGTATTCAAACCACTCTAGATTTCTAGCAAGCCATACTCCCCAGACTATGTTAAGTGGAAGTGCTCTGGTATTGGAAGTCTCYTTTTTGTTACACCAGGTTTTGAAAKCCTTTTCAAGACTTCCTCCTTCCCAAAGTTTCCTAATCACTATTAATATTTCCACCTCTTTCTATACCTCCTTGGAGTATGGAAATTTTAGCATGATGAGCTATAGTTTCTTCTATTTGGTGACATTTACAACACCATMTTAGCCTTATAAAATTCCTTTTCTGAAGAACATCCCATGTGGGAGCCTTGTTGTRTAAACTCATCCACATAAAGATCTTTTTTTTTGTTGGGCATTTTAGTTTCCAAATAATTTTCCACTTGCAGATCTGTTGGTCTTCTCTTCCTTCTTTTTCGAGTGCTTTGTAGCCTATTCTAGGAACACAAGCTCCATCTAGATTCAATGACCAAATCAATTGATCATCTTCTTCCTTCAGCATAACATTGTTTCCTATCAAGTGATCTATGTATATTTTCCATTATTTTTCATACTCAGCCCCCAAACCAATTTCTTCCCATGATAACCACTGCTAGTGCCAAATAGTGGACCTTGCCCAATTTGCAACCTATCTAAGATTAAAATAATCTTTATTCCTTAACTCCTTAATCATATGAAAGGGAATTTTATGCATACCTTTTCTCCCTACCCAAGGGTAGAGGCCAATTTTCACTTTATCCTCTTTTCCAATTTGCCAAATCAACCAATTGCCAACTAGATGAAAAGCATAGATAATGAATTTCTAGATTATTAAGGCATTATTTTGTTGTTTGAGGGGATTTTTTATCCAACCATCCATTGGATTAGGGGATATATACTTATCTCTTACTACTTGAACCCACATACATTTTCCTTGAATTAACATCCATACATGTTTTATAGTGAGAGCCTTTGAAAAGAGAAAGGGATTTTTGAGGCTCCATCCTCCAATGGTTTTTGTTAATGCTAGCTTTTTCCAAGAGGCCAGCACCAGTCCTTTTTTTTTTGTTCTTTAGACTAAAGAAACTTATAGCAAAGTTTCCTAATGGTTTCTAGAACACCTTTTGGGACCTAGGAAAGTGATATCCATTAGACTAGAATCGCTTCCAGAAATTATTTTACCAAAACCAAACGACCTCCCCTATACAACCATCTAGTGCACCATGTGTTTATTTTCCTCTCCACTTTAGCTATCAACCATTGCCAATAACATTTTTATATTTTGGCTTCAAAAAGAAACCAAATACTTTAGACAATGTTCTAGATCAATTATCTTATAGGGAAAAGGCCAAGTAATTAAGTTTTTTCCTATTCAAATATCCCCCATAAGGCCATCACTAATTTTTCCATATTAGTGGCCATCCAAGTTTATTTGCAAAATAAGTCCATGGTACACTTGAATACTCAATGACTCTTCTGGCACTTTGACAAAAAAAATAGAATATCATTTGTGAATAGTAGATGTGTGATATTGCATGATACTCCAATAGGAATCCTTTTTATACTACAATTTCCTTTTGCTTCTTTAAGTAGCCTACTTAATCATTCAACTATTAAAATAAAGAGAAGGGGGGATAATGGACATCCTTTCATGAGTCCCCTCCCTGATTCGAAGAAAGGGGTTGATACTCCATTTAATAATACAACTAAATACTAAGGAAATGCAACTCATTATCTTGTAACACCTCGGGTTTTAATCCCCGTATTAAATAATGTATTTTGTTAAGTTATGAAAGGCCAGAGTGCCTAAACAATTGAAAGAGGCTAGTGTGCCTAAGAAATGTAATGTTTTGATCATTATTAATAATAAATACATTATTGGTTGCAAGACAGACAAGGATAAAAGAGATAGGGGGATATGATTCCACAAGAGAGGGGGCTTAAGGGGCTAAGTAATTATTTTATATTTTATTTACCCATTTTGGTTAATGGAGAATAACAATTATGTGAACTTCTTGGGAGGAAGGCCAAGTGGTTCCTTGATTCCAAGAATTACATAAACCCATCTTTGGTCTGGGGTGGGGTTTCTCACTTTCATTCTCTTTCTTGTTCTTATGTTGGTTGCTTCATCCATTCACGCATTTTCTCTCATGTACTCATTCACCCAATTGCTTGTTGTTCACACCTTTCATTGGGATTTAACTCCATTCATTATTTCACTCGCTCGTCTTTCCTCATTCGTGTCTTGGCTTGAGAAAGGAAAATGAACTGTTGAAGAACAACCATGGTATGGTTGGTTGTAGAGACTGTTGGTGTAATCCAGCCATGAATCAAGACCTACATGTATGAGATTCTTTGGTATGTGCCCAATCTTGCTCACAGATGTGAATCCTGAGAGTCCCAGCATGGAGATTTTGTACTAGCTGCACTGGAGCCCTGGAAGGAGATGGACAACCTAAGGGACTGGGTGGTAGAGAAGGGGGGGGTCCATTCTCTTGGGTTGTGCAGGCCGGGTAGAAGAGAGTTGGGTACTTGGATTGTTGTGGGTGTTGGGAAGCTTGTGAGAGCTTGAGTGCTGATTGGTTTGGGAAGTCGAGTGACACTCTAAAACCATCCTTGTGGATTCATAGCCCTGGCTCGGGGGTTACATTGTTGTTGAGACTTGAAACATCAGTGTCTACGGTTGGGTGGAACGTCCTTGGTCTACATCCAGTTTGTGTCTTGTTTTAGAAAAGATAAGTGCTCTATGTTATGTTTATTTACCTATGTATCTTTATTTCCGAAGTGTATTTAATTATCTACATATTCTGCATCTATAATATGCATGCTTGTTGGTTATTGTTGTGTGTGTCGTATGGTTCATTTCTTTTATGTTTAGCATGAATTTTGATCAATGCATGTGAATATTTCATGCATCCTTGTTATTTAAAGTTAGATCAAAGGTCAAATTAGTCGAGAAGGGGACTTGAAGTTAGCGTGCCCATCCTGTGGGTGGTTAGGTATGCTATAGATTGGTATCAGAGCTCCAGTTTTCAACACTAAGCCTGGATGGGCCGTGTAAGTGGAAATTGAAGCAAAATGTTCATAGAGAATCATTGTCGAAATGGACAAATTTTGAGTTGCAGAACGTCCATGAGTGCCAGGAAGGCGTTGAGAGCACACCTTAACTGTGTTTGAAAGCTCAAGAGGTGTATCGGTTCAGGAAACCACAATGTTCATTGATTTGGGGCCACAAAGATTTGACCTGGGCCGTTAGATCTGTTTGAAAAGGTCTGAGTCCTTCATAGTCATCAGATCTGGAAAAGGAGCATGGCGGTTAAGCACCGAAGTCCTTCGGACCTCGTCACTCCAGTTGTTTTAAGTTCTTTGTCATAAAACAGGAAAAAGCCCGAAACTCCAGAGTTTCGGAGTGACTATACACCATAGATCACTAAGAGGAGTACATGACCATTGGATTTGTCCAAGGACATATCTTGGATGTTGGATCAAGCACTGATTAGGAGGTGAAGCACAGTGGAGAAGATCATATCCCAGTCGTCAGATCTGCACGCAAGAGAGTGTGATTCGTAGATCTCACGACAGTTCGAAGGTTTGACACTCTGGGAGAAGCAAGTCCTTAAGCTACTAGGAAGAAAATCTCTCAAAGTCCCTAACTCTAGAGTAAATCTGGATCGTTCGTGTTTGGGGACATGTGTCCACAGATCAACGATTATTCACTAATTTGATGTTCGAGAAATTTGTAGTGTTTTTTTTAGAGTTCCCCGAAGCCCCGAAGCTCCAAAGTATTAGAGTAAATCAGGATTGTCCGTTGACGAGGACATGTGTCTGCAGATAATCAAGTAGTTGGCCTTCAAAAGGATTGTGGGAAAAAAGTGTTTTGGTGCGGAAAGTTTCGAAGTCCTGAAGCGTCAGAGTCCTGAAGCTCTGAGGAGTGCTTGTTCGGGAGTTCAAAAACTCAGTGTTCGGATGTTTTGAAATGTTTTAGTGTGAAATATTTCAAAGTCCCGGAGCATCGGAGTCCTGAAGCTCCTGGAGGGGGGAACCTGTTCGAGAATTTGAAAGTTCGACGTTCGGGAGTTTTGAAGTGTTATGGTGAGAGATCCTCCGAAGTCTGGAGTCCCGAAGTCCCGAGGCGTCGGAGTGATGTGGTATTCTAACGTCACCTAGGGTGATGTGGACCCACTTTATACGTGCCATGTGTCATCTTGTTTCATGTTTTTCACAAATATTTTGTGCCAATTATAACTTGACACGTGTGACCCATAGAATGGACCACATGTAATCTCAGTATTTTCGCCACGTATCAGCCATGATGCGTAGTTGCTGATGAGACTCTGGAAGTTCAAAGATTCGACATTCGAGGATATTGGAGTATGTTTTTGCAATAACCTCTAAAGCGCAAAGCTCGAGAGAACTTCGCCAGTTCGGTGCTCGAGAATTCAAGGTGCGATGTTGTAAGAACCTTCAAAGTTCGAAGCTCCGGAGCACCAGAGTAATGATACTCTGAAGAGCCTATATGGGAGTTTGCTAGTTTGGCGTTCAGAGGGAATGATGTGTGGTATAGGCAAAACCTCCGAAGCCCAAAGTTTCTAAGTTCCGGAGCCACGAAGCTCCGAAGAAGGGTCTATTCAGAAGTTCGCTAGTTCAACATTCAAGGAAAATGAAGTGTGATGAAGGTGAAACCCCCGAAGCTCAAAGTTTTGGAGCCCTGAAGTCCTGAAGCTCTGGATAAGCACAGGTTCATAATCGTGGTCACATGTGATTGATAATTGAAGGAAAAAGGGTTAGTGCCCGAAAATTGTTTTAAAGACAAAAATGGGGCTAGTGGCCGAGTTTTTTATTTTGAAGAAAGAAAAGCACTAAGGAAGGATTAAACCCGCAGTTTCGAGATGTGGTCACCTGGAAAAGTGGTTTGAAGGAAGCACTTGTGTAGAATTGAATTATGTATCAACTAAGGGNATATATATATATATATATATATATTCTTCATGAATTGAAAGTACCTATAGCATTGTTTGGAAAATTATGTTTATCATATGCTTAATTCTAACAAAATGGTCACTTGCACATTTTGCAGAATTAAGGGGTTTAAAAATATCAATTCAGAATGCATATTCAAGAAATGGAAGAAGGAGAGGGAGATTCCATCCATGATAAAGAGGCCAAAGGTCAGAATATCATAGTTGGTAATGCAGAGACAGAATCCAACGGACACAAGGGCAGAGGGGAGAAAGAAACATTGATAGAAACGGTAAGAAGCCTGAAAATATAAGTGTAGAGCTACAAAGCAGACAATGAGAGACTGATGAGAGAACAAAGTCAGATAAATTCTCTAGTGATGCAAAGCTTAAATTAGTTGCAAAGGCAAACAAAGAATGGCTCAAAACAAGAGGAAGAAGGCAGGTATCATGAAACAAGAGATGATCGTGGAAGAGTTGGTTATTCAAGAAGTGCTAGCAGAACTCATAGACATCACTCACATCCTTACTCAGCAAGAAGGTATTATGCATCTGAAGCCTCCATGAGTAGTCTAGAAGTGTATCATGTTAGGCACCAAAGAAGAAGACATGAATTGGACAGTTTGCAAGGAGAGTTGAGGAAGCTTAAGCCACCATCCTTTGATGGTGAAAGGGAAAGGGAAGATGATGTTGAGGCATGGTTTCTTGGACTCAAGAGATATTTTCAATTGCATAACTACTCTTCAAACCTAGAATCCAGGATTGCCACATACCATTTACATGGGAAAGCTGCAATGTGGTAGGACCAGCTAAAGCAAGTTGAGCATATTAATGAAAATAGGATCACTTGGAAGCAGTTCAAGAAGTATTTTTATAAGGAGTACCTCTAAGATCACTTCTATGACAAGAAAATGTAGGATTTCTTTAAACTTAAGCTGGGAAGCACAACCATGGCAAAGTATGAGAAGAATTTTTTGGGGTTCTTAAAGTATGTAGGGTTCATAAATGATGAGAAGGTGAAAATACAAAGGTTTTTGAGTGGATTGCCATCCTTTTATAAAGAAAATATCTGGTATGATGAGCAAAAGACCTTGACTGAGACCATTAGGAAGGCTAAGTACCTGTATGAGCAAGGCCATGGTAGAGAATCCATAAATAAATCTTGGAAGGATAAGAAGAAGGAAAAGTTTGATCAGAGGAAGAAGGGATTCAAACTGCCTTTCAACAGAATTGAACCTAATAAGAATCATCAAGACCAGTATGCTAAGGATGAATCCAAGAAAGAAGACTCCTTGGGAAAAAAGGGAAGACCACCAATCCAATGTTGGGGATGCAAAGAAGGTCACATGTACAAGGATTTCCCACACAGAAAGGACAAAGTGAAGACTGTGCACAACATCCAAGAGGCTACAACAGTAGAACTAAGAAGACATGGGAAGGATTTATGCAGCCTTGTATGATCGACAAGCAGAGTACCAATCCAATATGATTGAGGTGGGAGGTAAGATCATAAATCAGCCTATTGCTATTTTAATTTATTCGAGAGCAAGTCATTGTTACATTGATCCTAAAATAGTGGATAGTTTACGTTTGGAGAAAAGTAAGCTTGGAAAATCAAGTTTGGTTTAGCTAGCCACTAGAACCAAAAGGATAATCCATGATATGGTCATAGGTTGTTCCATAAGTCTTAATGGTGTGAATACTAGTGTTGATTTAAATGTCATACCATTGGGGTCTTATGATATTCTAATTGGAATGGATTGGTTGGACAAGCATCATGTTATCCTAGATTTTCATAACAAGACATTTACATGTCTTGATGAAGATGGCAAATAGAGCATTGTGAAAGGTGTTCTAAGACCCATCTCTATAAGAGATATTTCAGCCTTACAGCTGAAGAGGTGTTTCAGAAAAGGATGTCAATTGTATGCAACCCACGTGGAGGAGCCAGAAAAGAAAAAAGGGCCATGCCTTGAATATTTCTTGGTACTACAAGAGTTTGAAGATGTAGTCCAAGAAATACCCGGGTTGCCACCAAAAAGGGAAATATATTTCTCTATTGATTTAGTGCCAGGAGTTGCCCCGATGTCAAAAACACCTTACAGAATGAGTACACCATAGTTAAAAGAATTACAAATGCAGTTGGAAGAATTGTTGAAGAAAGGATACATATATCCAAGTGTTTCACCTTGGAGAGCACCAGTACTCTTTGTCAAAAAGAAGGATGGAACTTTGAGGCTGTGTATTGACTTTCGACAGATGAATAAGTCCACTATAAAGAACAAGTATCCTCTACCTAGAATTGACGACCTCTTTGATCATCTAAGAGGAGCAAAGATATTTTCAAAGATAGACTTGAGGTCAGGGTACCATCAGGTTAGAATCAAAGAAGAAGACATCCATAAGACAACCTTTAGAACCAGGTATGGGCATTATGAATTTGTAGTGGTGCCATTTGGATTGTCCAATGCACCAGTTATCTTTAT
>SNQJ01S0027231.1:63918-80673 GCA_010110895.2 Picea sitchensis | reverse complement strand
TTCAGAAGACATATCGGGCAAGGAAATAACGCGAAGGTTAATCACTCGAGAGTGGGTCAGGGAAAATACCATGGTCTCATCTCGGGACCACGTGGTGCCACCGGATGCATATGGGGGCAAAAAGCAATCTACCCCAAACCGCTTTGCCTCGTCCCTGAAATTTCTGAAAGAAAAGCACTACAAAGATTGTTGTGAAATGGCTAGCGAAAGTAAGTTGGTGGATTAAACCATTTGCAGACGAATTCAATCATTGCATGAATATCAGTTTTCAAGTCTCAATTTCCATGATTTCAAGTAATTTTGACCAGTCGTCTTCCAAGGTAAATTATGGGAAAACCAGAGCATGTTTTGAGAAATCGAAAGAGGTTTATACCCAGCATGGGCCATAGAACAATAACCTCCCCAAAATTTCTCATAACTATTACATATTGGAAAAATCGAGGACATCTTGGAACCTTATATTTCCGAATTTAGGATTTTTCTGTTAAAGACATATTTTTCATATGTAGATCCCGGACAGATGGAGGAAAATTTCACAAAACCAAGAAAATATTTTATTCTAGACAAGCTGATGTACAAAAACCTCTCTCAGATTTTACACAGGTGTCACGGATTGGGATATTCGAAGAAATCTTTGAACCCTATTTTTCAGTTTTCATATTTTCTTGTTCGAGACATGTTTTTGCGGCCCGTGTTCCAGCCAGTTGGAGATGTATTTGGCGAAACTGAGAAAGTTTTTTCTTCATAATGATCTTATCTACAAAAACCGTTCTCGGATTTTACATAGCTATTACGATTTGATATTTACAAGTGGTGTTCTGAAGCCTAGTTTTTCGTGTAAACGGTTTCCAAACGAAACGTTTCTTTATTTATAACCAATTTGGAAATGAAAGGACTCACTGTTTGTATAAAATTTGAAGAGATACGTATGTATCAGGGTTGGAATAAGTGCAAGGGAACCTTCTTGTTTCTTCTAAACTCTATTGTAATTTTCTGGAGCTGAATTGAATATACATGCAGAAGCTTTTGAAGTCTCTATGAAAAGATTCTAATGGTGGTGATATGAGTTTTGTCTTCTCTCATTGTATGTATTTCCTGTGATTATTTATTTCCATTTGCACTATCTTCTGTTTAAATTGGATAGTGAAAATCTCAGAATTCATCTTGTGATGCTCTCGGCTTAAGCAATTTAAACTGTGTGAATTTCCTCTTAACTAATTCAGAATTCATTTCAGTAATGCTCTGATGTAGTTATTTGTTTTCTCTTTCTTCTTACACCCTGCTTAAACTCAATTAATAACTCAGATTCATTGCCTCATTTAGCCTTTATCCTCTGGAGAGTTATACTGTCCAGTCATTGTTTTCATTCAATTTCAGAATTCTGACTGCATAGCCCTAAGTGTCCCTCCCCTTCCTAGCTAGCAAATTTATAAAAAAAAAAAAACCTAAAACAAACCAAATCTAGCCTCTGACTGCCAAAGATATATCAAGTGACACGATAGAGCCCTCTCTGAGTTGAGCAAGCTAGTACCTAGCTCTAAAGTAGGTTGAAACAGTTACCTCTGTCGTTTTTCTATCAACCGGACAAAATTTACAAAGTGTTAACAGTTAGTAAGAGCTTCAAGGAAGAGAGTTTGAAAGTTTGTTTTGATCTCATTCATCCACAAGATCATAGAAATCAATGCCTTTAGGGAACTATAGATTCAATAACAACAACAATATCACTTGGGAAATAAAGCAATGGTAATACTTGTATAAGGAAAGAGGTAGATGCAAGAGGTGTTGGCACTTCAAGGCCTCGAGCATTTAAGTCTTTAAGAGAGGTTTTTCTAGAGAATAGGCACTTCTAGGCCCTAGCGTACCTTCCTTCTTTAGGCTTTTGAAAAATAATTGGTAATTAGAGTGAAGTTACTAGAGAATTAGCACTTTAGGGCTCTAGTAATCACTTCCAAAACAATGTATAATTGGCAAATTCAAGCTAGTAGAATAGTTATAGGGAAAAATAAGCACTTATGTTTCTCCCGTGGGGTTTAAACAAGTAATTTCATAATCTTTGACCTGAAACAAGCAAATTTTACCACAAACATTCATTACATGAATAAAATGCAGGTTTTCTACTTATTTCACCAAGAATAATCAAGTCAAACCCTAGTTGAAGACCATTCCACCATGTAAAATGCCAAGTTACACCACCATAAAGCTCCCCAAGAGATGTGCACTAGTTATTTCAGCCAATAACCCTTAAAGAGGGAAAAAATTTCAATCCACCACTTGTGTGTGATGAGTTATGATGAAAAAATGAATTTAGCCAGCCATATTTATATGAAAAATCCTACCTTAATTACCCAAAAGTTGTGTCTTTTCACAATTTTGGGCCTACATGTCAATTTGCTCATTAAAATTAAAATAAAATCAATTCTTTACAAAATAACCCTCAAAGGGTGATGTCATGCCCCTTTAGGGTGACGTTAGGCCTTAAGTGTGGGATGTTGGGCAAAGGAGATGAAACGTCGGGCCTCCAAAGGCCTACCATTTTTTCCACATGTGTCAATAGCCTCACGAATGCCTCCAAGGTTACAACTCCAGCTGACAGATGACGTCCAAGGCCTCCCAAGGCCAACATTCAGGTGGGAGGAGCATGAAACCTTAGTCTTAGGTCTTCCATAGTGCCTCCAAAGGGAATGTCCTTCCTTCTTTTGGTGCAAGCCTTTAGTTTCCCCTGGCTGGGGTTTCAACATCCATCTGTGGGCTTTGAGGCCCCATGAAGGTCTGAGCTAATCATTCCCTTATGTGTACCTGTCCACCGAGCAAGGTCCTGCAGAGACAAGAAGTACACCCTCTAGGGGTTCATAAGTCACATGGATCATAGCATGTAAATCACATCCAATAATTAAATTACCCAAACATGTGCATCAAACCCCTCTTAAACCCATACAAATGCTCAAAGATGTTATGCAATTTGACAAGTTAGGTTTGGAGAGGGTCGCAGGGTGTCCTATTGGGGTAATCCACCTTATGTTTGGGGTGTTTGCCAAGTGGATTCTAGTCCAAGTCATGTAAGTGTATGAGGTGGCATGGGGTAAATATTTGGGCATGGGGTGCATGTGATAATAAGGAAATGTAGAGTCTTACCTATGGGTGCCTTTGTGGAGGGAGAGTTGTACCTTTTCATGGATGCAATTGTTTCCTAGCCTATTATTTGTCATTTATTCTTAGCTTTCTTTCTTTTGATGTTTTCTTTTGTGCTACAAGGAAATAGTTGAGGGCCACTGTCCTAGCTTGGTGACCAGAGGTGACAGTGGAAATAGGCGAGGGACATTGTCCCAGCTTGGTGACCAGAGGTGACAGTGTTATCCACAAAACATTTCATGAAAAATGAGAAGGTTGGCTCGTAATGAGACCTTTCTTCTGGCTATGCCACAAAGAGCCACTACTCTGGCTTGTTGACCAGATAGGTGCTAAATGGTCATACCGCTACATGTCCATGGTCATAATAATTTGTCTGTGATGAGACCTTCCATCCATCAACTAATACCTGAGTGTTCATGTTATCTTATGGGTCCCTTTTTTCTTTTTAACAAAAATCGATATGGGGGCTATTTATTATAGAAGAGGCAGAGGCGGCTGCCAACCCTTACAGATTCAAAACTGAACTATTGTTCAGGGTGCATATTCTTACTAGTGCACCTTACATTCATAATACTAATACTTGAAAAAACTAAATTCTTGATACAGTCTTGAAGCAATACATGCCAGAGGCTACCGCTACTAAACTTGACCAACAAACAGGCTTTGAAAACCCCAATCAATCCTGTGACTTGCAGCCTAGCATACTTTTCAGGGTTAACGGACTGTCTTGGAGGAGACTACAGCCGTGGCATCCAAGATCTTACCAAGGGCAGAGGTGAGCCCTTCCACATTTTTCTCCAGTGCAACGATCCTTTTCCCAAGATCACCCAACAAAATTGCAGCATCTTTCAGACCAGCATGGAGTTCGTCCGATAGGTCATCTTTAATGTCCTGCATCTCAATTGCTAGCATTTTCCACTTGTGCTTTGCTGTAGAGGCTTTGATGCTCTCCAGCTCGGTCCTGAGGAGCTCGATTCATTCATGAGGTGAGAGGCTCGGCTTGGATGCAGAGGCCTTATCCATCGCGCTGAAGAAACGGAGTAGGAGGAGGCCGACGGGGAACGCGAGAAAACAAGGGATGGAGGCTGAATGAGAAGACTGCCTCTTAAGAAGAAGAAGAAGCGGGTATCTTCCCCGAGGGTTTGCCCAGCCCGATCCGGATTGCGATCTCAGTTCTGAGGCAAACTCGTCCGACGAAATGATTACGGAGGTAGGAATATGCTGGTACTTCAGGAGGATCACGTGTTGATTCAGAACTCGAGAACCGGAGGGTTTAAGGGATGGCGTGAGAATAAGTCTCTTCATTTACCTTTATTCGTCCTTTTCTCAGGAAGGCTCCGATATTTGCTTGAGCATCCGCTTGACCATTTAGTTTTCTGAGCACGTGATGGATTTTTGAATCCTTGAATTGACTGAGAAGGATGGCGGATTTCCTATACAGCTGTGCTAAAGAGCAATCCTTAGGCCTTTTTTTTAAAATGAGAGTTTCCAAGACCTGCTTGGAATCACCGAAAATTCTAATTTATTCGATTCCCAGATTTAATGCCTAGCAGAGACCTTGCCATAGCGCAAGAAACTCCGCTTGATTGTTGGTAGCATGGCCTAGTCCCCAAGCGTACACCGTATGAATAATGCCTGAAGGATCCAATATGATTCCCCCACCTCCTGCCTAACCCGGATTACCTTTCATGTCTCAATAAGAAGAGGGCAGCACCATTCATTGAGGGTCGCTTCTCCAGTAGGAAACTCCCCGCTTCCTCCAAAATTATTTCCCAAATTTTGATAGGGGTTAAGGGGATAAGAATGTTTCCGGAGTTGTTTGTGATGAATGCCTTTTAATCCATTTTTCTTCCTCCCCCGAGAGAGGGACTAGAGTTCCTTAAATTGGCCTTTCCTTTTAAAGCTTCTAACAGCAACGTTCTGTCCTGGATGGCTACCTGGGAAGGAAATCTACAAGTTCCATTGAAAATCCCGTTATTTCTTTCTAACCAAATTTTCCAACAAGCGAATTTTGGGAGCCACATCCAGACTGTTTTCAGGAGGTGTTTTTTATTCAGATCAAAGGGGGACAGGGACTGCCAGTTGAATAAGAAATTATAGGCCGAGGAAGGAAGGCGGGGCAAGGCAACTCCCAAAAGATGAGTCCAAACTTCTCTAGAGTAATCACATTCAAAAAGGAGGTGCTCAGGGGTTTCTTCGTTGGCTTTGCAAAGAGGACAGTGGGAGGGGCCCTCCCAGCCCCTCTTTTTGAGCATACCGAAGGTAAGAATGTTGTTGTGGGTTAAGGCCCAAACGAAATGGTCCACTTTTGGGAGAGAGGGGAAGTTCCACAGTGCTTGCCACCGACCAGGATTAGGTGGGACCCAGGGAGAATTTAATACTGCCTTGTAACCTGCTGCAGCTGAATAGTTCATAGTGGGGATCCCCATCCTCTTTGTTCAGTTGGCCTCACCGGGCTTTCCCGCGGGAGATACTCGGCAGAAAGGTATCTTCTTCATGTAGCTCCTCCGGATAATGCCCTAAATTCCAATTTTTCTAGGAGAGATGGGGGTCGCTTTTCCAAGTGGAGATATCCCAAAGAGTCTTCCGATTTTTGGCTAATAACCACTCCCCAATGTTATTAATGTCCAGGAAACCTTTGAGAGGAGGGTCGCCAAGAATGGAGTCCTCCATTATACAAATTTTTGCTCTGTTTCCGGGGATCCAAGTGAGATTTGACTGAAAGAAGGAAAGAGCTCTAAGGCAAAGGAAGAAAATTAGAACCCGCCGTGCTCTTTGGTAGGTTCCTTAAACATCGACGCCTCCTCGGAAAATATTTTTCCTAAGGAACTTCTTAGACCATGTTCGCTTTCCTGTGATCATTTTCCAGAGCATCTTGCCTCCCATGGATAGATTGTGGACAGCAACATACCGAATGTTCAGGCCCCCTTCGAACTTGGACTCCTTGACCTTGGACCAGTTAATCAGATGAATCTTTCTCGAGTTGTTCTTACCTCCTTCCCACAAGAATTTTCTCAATAGAGCATCAATCTTGTTTGAAATTGTCTTGGGGTCTATTAGGACTGAACACTGATAAATGGGAAGACTTGAGAGGACATAATTCATGAGCACTACTTTTCCTTCTCTGTTTAGCCAGTTGGCTCCCCAGGCTTGGATTTTGTTTTTTGATCTTGTCCACCATAGGCAACCAATGTGCCACCAGAGCCTGGCCTTTGAAGATCGGAATCCCAAGGTAGTTGAAGTTATCCCAAACTGTGAGGCCTTCCATATTTAGAATGCGCCCAATTTGTTGCATATCCTGAGGGGAGCAGTTCCATCCGTAGATCTTGCATTTGTTGTAGTTGATTCCGCTGCCAGAACAAGATTTATAGAGATCTAATTCAAGATAGCTCGGGTCATTTTAATGCTGGCCGCTCCAAGAAGCAACGTATCATCTGCGAACTGAGCGTGGCTTACTTATTTGGTGGAAGGGGTGATTTGGATTCCGGGAATAGATCTGTTGTAGAGGCAACTTTGAAGCTGATATCTCAACACAGCAGCTTGGATAACATAAATCATAGGGGACATAGGGCAGCCTTGTCTAAGCCCCCCGAGAGGCTTGAAAGAAATTGGTCATTTAATCGCTGATTAAAGGCAATCCAAGGAGCAAAGAATGCAGGCCTTTATCCATCCCATGAACTTCTTTGAGAGAAGCCAAATTTCAACATTACTATAAATAGGAATTCATGACGAACCCGGTCAAATGCGTTAGCTAGGTCCAACTTGACTACCATTCCTTTCTCCTTTTACGCTTTTGTATGAATGTATTTCCTGAATTTAGGAATTATGTTGTCTGTGATTTGTCTCCTATGGACAAAAGCCGCCTTGGTTTTCCGGGATCAGCTTTGGCATGATTTTCTTGATCCTGTTTGCAATTATCTTGGTAATAATTTTATACCCTAGACAGATAGCTTAGATTGGTCCGAATCCCATTGAAGGTTCTGTCTTTTTCTTTTGGAATGAGTGCGAGAAAAGACGAATTTGTGCTTCCTCCCAATCTGTTGCAGACCTGAGACTTCCTTACCATTTTGCAAAGATCTTTATGAATGATGTCCCAACACTGAATAAAAAAATCGAGCGGTAAATCCATCTGGCCCCAGGGCCTTGTCAGGATGCATATTGAAAACCACTTATTTGATTTCCTGATCACTGATCAGCCTGTTCAACGCATGATTCCTATCCCCAGTTATCAGATTTGGCACCACTGAAATCGGGTAGGCGAGAGGGTTCAAATAATCCGTAATTGTTGCCGAATAAATGTTTTTGAAGTGAATATAAGGCTCTCACCGCGGTGCATCTCTCAGAACTTGCCTCGCATATAGATTTCTATGGAGTTATGATTTATCCTTGATTGGGTGTGCTTGTGAAAAAATCCTGTATTCTTGTCTCCGTCCTGAAGCCAAAGCGCCTTGGACTTCATCCTCCAGTATATTTCTTCTTCTCGATAAGTTTTGTGTAGCTTGCTTTGATTATCAGCTTCCTGCTGAAGGAGTGTTTGGGTGATAGTGGCCTCTTCCATAACCTGTTGATGTAGCTCCAACGTTTTCTGGGCTTGTCTCCTTTCCTCCATGGGAGAGGCATGAGATTTGGACCAGTGTTTAAGAGCTGCTTTAAGACGTCTGAGTTTCTCCTCCCACACAAAGAAGGGAGAGCCATGGACAGGGATTTCCGTGAGAGTTGAACTGCTTTAAGAAAGTCACTTTGTCCGCCAGAGGGGAAAACTGAACGGAATGGGTCCCGCCAGCAAAGACTTGGGCTTAAGAGAGAGGGAAATGGGCTAAGGATCGAGGTATAGTGGCGAAGTTTAGAAGAGGCTCTCAAAATTTGTAGGGTGAGGAAGGAGGATTGGAGGAGGAAACGGTCCAATATGGCGGCTATGTGGCCAGGGCCAACTCCTTTATTTGACCAAGTGAATTTGCCATTAGTGGGAGGGATATCTTCCAACTCCCACTCTGACATCATATCTTCTCAATCTATCGAGGGTCCCTAATTGAACCCCTTCTCACCAGAGAGGGTTGCCATTTAGGTCCCCTCAGCTATAACTAAGTTCTCGTGTGATACCGTTAAGAAAAGATGTATAGAACTCAAACAATCTTTTTCTCATTGAGTAATGCAGCCACATACAAATTGAATAGACTTAACTGGTGTCCAGAGTCTTTATGGATCAGCTTAGTGAAAAGCCAATGAATGGTGCCGAATTCTTCTATGAGCTCCAATTTAGCCAAGTCCCAGAAGGTCGCTAGTTCCCCGGAGGCACCTCTTGCACTGACTTCTTTTCCTGGACCTTTCTTCCAAAACATGGGGCTTAACCTTAGGAGGTCGACGCCCTCCATTTTCGTCTCCTGGAACTACAGAGGACTTCTCGTCGCCTCCACCCCTTACTGCGTCTCGTGTAGAAGGCTTCTTCTTCTTGCTTCCCATTCCTCTGCAGTTCCAGGAGACTTATTGCATTATTTACTTGGAGGGGGAGGGAGGCCGCCTTTTGGTGTTTTCCCCGGCTTAGCTCCCGATCTTGTGTGAGTCATATCCGGGATAGTGTACTGGGTGCCTTGGGCCACTTCCTTATTAGATTGCTCTTCTCTTTTTCTCGACTTTCTTCCTCAGTTGGCTTTGTTCTATATTCCTTTTGGGTCAGCTAGCTTCTTCGGCTTCCTCCTCCAAAATGTCCAAGTATTCATTTGAGGTCAGACTGATGTGCTCGTTTACGAGAATGTGTGACTTGATGGGCGACTTTGTTGCAGGGGTTGCAGATTGAGAAATTTCATTTTCCATTGTCTCTGGGACGATAGAGGTGGGTTGGGGGCTTCTGGAGCCTTGTGGGAGGGTTGACCTTCCTTTAAAAGTTCCTGAGTCCTTTTGTCCTTACCTCTAGCATTGTTCGAGTTTTTGCCTCTTCTCACTTTCTGCCATCCTTCTGCATCCTCTTTCCCATTAGATTGGATTTTAGGAAAATTCCTTTGAAAGTGACCATGCTCCGACAGCCGCGATTTGAAGGGTAAATGTCAGAAGTCGAAGTTTTCGATAGTGGGTCCGTGTAATTCCATCGAGAGCTTGACTACTTCGTGCAGCCTCGCCTGTGTCTACTTCCACAATATGTTCTCAAGAATCAGACCGGTCTCACGCATTGTCTACTGGCCTATGTACCGCCTCACTCCATTCCTATCCGCTGAAGAGATTCTCAGTCCCAAAGAATGTAACGGAGGTTAACCTGACCTTACTACCGCACTTCTTTGGGCGGTCCTCCATAGTCAAAACTGGGTCCATTTGTTCAAATAAAGACCCTACGAGCCCATGAAATAGGGGCCGTTCCTAAAAAAATTAGGTCGCGGTCCTCTTCAAAAATAAATTCAAAAACGAAATACCCTCTCCTCATTGCAGTGTGTAACCCTTGCATGCGCGATTGTTTCCAGCCATGCTGATCCAATCACGGGCGGTTTGGAGGGCCCGCCATAGACCCATGAATCGGCTTCCACGAGGTCAGCTGGCCAAAGCCGTATGACCGTGACAGGTTTTTCGCCGTGCAGTTATTTCTCGAATATCCTCAAGCTTTATGAATTTCGGGTACGGAGCGCCTCTCGCTTTTCTTCCGGCAGCCTATTGACCGGGGCCTCGAGAATTTTCTTTGCACGGATCGGGCGAGGTGAGGGTCAATTTCACTTCGGGCGCCGCTTATCGGGCCTCCCACCCAAACTCACTTAAAACCCTAGCTCGCGACCGTGCCATTGTCATGTTGTACCTTAGGAAGTAAAATTACCATAGGCTTCCAATGAATTTATGGGTCCCTTTTTCTTACTAAGAAGCTTTTCACTGTTTTCTTGAGAATCCCTGGGAAAAGCATCTCGAAGGTTTCAAAATTGGATTTTAACTCTTGCCAACTACTTTTACCCTTTGGGCCTTTAGCCCCTTCTTCCTATGAGGTAAGGTACAACCCTTTCTAGTGTAGCCAATCCCAATGCCCAAAAATAAAGGGGAAATGGAAGGAATAAAGATGGAAAGTGGTAAGTATGGAGGGAACAAACAATGACTTTTCAAATATCCACCCAGTACCAACCCATCCTAAAGGGAAATCAACTTACTAGGGCACTATGTCACCCTTCCAGGTTTGAACGAGGAAAAGAGCATAATTTCCAAGAAAACGTCATGAAATGAAGAAAAATCCAATACAACATGTTCAACTGCTTCAAAAATCATAGTGATACATACCAGGATACCCAGACTCATTACCTCGTGGAGAAAAACTCACTGCTACTTCAGGACCAGGATGGTGTGATGGACGTTGTAGCTGGCGATGTGTGGACTGCTCTTCAAGAAAAGAGGGGCCCTCCAGAACTATGCTTAGTTCATCCATCTCTCGACACTCCATGTATGGAACCTGTGGGCCTCTAGACACGATCTCTTTAGTTATCCCTAGGCTAGGGGATAACAAAGACCAATCTACCTTGTTTCTTGTTGTCATGTACAAGCTATCGTATCCTTGTGTTGCAGAACTGTGTCTTCCTTCAACTCTTCTAGAGCGTATGGTGCAATATCTTCAGTAGTAGGAAGAACCTGATTTTCTTCATCCTCATACAACATGGAAGGTTCGACCAACTTTAAATATTCCATGTTCACCATCGAACTAATCTACATACTAGGAGGAAGTTTTATATTGAAGGCATTCTCATTCACCCGCTTAATGATGTCAAATGATATGTATCTAAGGGCCCTGAGTTTCTTTATTTCTCCTTGCAATCATTTATTGTAAAGGTAGAGCCGCACCTTGTCCCCAACATGAAATTTGTGATCCTCCATGCTAGTCATGCCTGGATTTATACAATTGTTGGCTCTTCCCAAGCTACTCCTGGACCCTTAGATGTATTGTTTGATCTTGTCCACAAATATGCTCACCTTCTATTCATCTCCTTCCAACCCTGCTTCGTTCTTCTATTGTCCATACATAATATCAAATGATGAAGGAGGTAAGTAACCAAAATAGGTTTCGAAAGGATTTTTTTCGGTGGAAGAATGGAGTTCTCTGTTGTAGGAGTGTTGAATGTAAATTAGTTGCTTGTCCCAAGTTTTTGGATGTTTGTTATTGTAGCCTCTCAACAATTGTACCATCATCGGATTAACAACCTTCATTTGTCTGTCAATCTAAGGATGGAATGCAATGGAATACTTTATCTTGATATCCATTCTCTCCCAAAGTGTTGTCCATAATCTACCCAAGAACTTGTTATCTCGATAAAATATGATAGAGGTTGGCGATATGAAATGTACCCAAACATAGTTGTGGAATAATTGAGTTGCCTCTCATCCAGAGATCGTCTTCCTACATGGAATGAGCACACGCATTTTTTTGAAGTGGTCTACCATGACAAACAAATCGTCATGGCCTCTACGAGTCATAGGAAAACCTACAACAAATTCCATGGAGATGCTCTCCCAAGGCATGCTTGGTATTGGTGATGACATGTACAGGCCAAGTTTCCAGTTGTTTGGTTTGCTAGTGCTCCAAATAATGTAGCCTCTAACAATTTTTTCCACATGCTCTTGCATCTTCGGTCAATACACATATCACTACAAATTTGTTGTTGTTTTTGTCACGCCAAAATTCCTAGTAACTATAGAAGTGTGTGCTTCTCTCATCAATTGAATTATGGGTTATGCATATCTTGTCCATCTTGTATAATGGTCCATATTGGAGGTGGTATTTATTTCCTTTCATGGCAATGACCAACCTCTCCTTCAACTGCTTGTATATTTCGTTGAAATATTCATCTCCCTCATAATATTCACTTATTGTTCATGAGTGAAAGGCTTAAGTTGCATTATTACTCCAACAATTGCAATCTTCTTCAGTGGTGGTTGAGAGAGCATGTCTGCTAGCTTATTTGTGGCTCCTTTTCTTGTACTTTATCAATAGGTGAAATTGTTGCAAGAAACCCAACCACTAGTAATGCCTCGCATGTTGCATCTTTCTCTAGATTCTTAAGTACTAAAGGGGCTCATGATCCATATGCATGATGGTTTCTTTTCCCAAGAGATAGTGCTTCCACTTCTTCACTACATGTATGATCGCAAAGATCTCTTTATCATACATGAGGGTAGTCGAGTACTACTCCATGAAACAACTCTAAGTGGTAACACACATGCCTTCCTCCTGGCATGAAAATTGCTCATATGTCTCTAGCTCAAGAGGTCGCAACAAGTTTGGCATGAATAATACTAGAGCATCATTGATCTTCTTATTCATGTCTTTGAATTCCCTTTGCTATGGTTTACCCCAATGAAAGCTCTTTCCTTTGGTGGTCAAGTCGTGCAATGGTACTATTACAGTGGACAAGTTTACAAGAAATTTCTCAGATGCTAGGCTACTCCCATGAAACTCACGACCTTTGTCATGTTGGTGGGAATAGGCCATTAGGTGATGGATTTAATCTTCCCTAGATCCGCTCTCAACTCTCATCCTCTGATCATGTGTCCAAGATATATCAAGGACGTCTTCTCGAACTTACCTTTTTGTAAGTTGGCAATCGACTGATTCTTTCGTAAGGTATCTAGTACTTGTGTTAAATGTGTGAAGTGCTCTTGCCAAGTATTGTTGAATATTAGTATGTCATCTAGATATAATATTACAAAATAGTCAATGAAGGGGTGAAGCACATCATTCAACAATCTCATAAAATTTGTAGGTGCATTACATAAACCAAAAGGCATTATTAACCACTTGTACAAACATTGTGTTGCTTTTAATGATGTCTTCCACACATCTTCCACTTTGATGCTCACTTGATGATAACTTGATTTGAGGTCCATCTTGCTGAAGAATTTATCCGGTTGCAGTTGAGCCAACAAGCCATCAATCCTTGGCACAAGATATCTATTATTGGTGATGATTTTATTTAGGGAAAAATAGTCAATGCACATTCTCTAGCTTTCGTCCTTCTTTGGTACCATGTTGATGGGTGAGCCACATGGCAACATACTGGGTCTAATGACTCCCTGCTCCAACAATTGTTCAATTTTATTCTTCACTTCATCCACTTCAATGATGGATGGCATATACAACCCAATGTTAGGCAGCAGTGACTCCATAAACAAGTGAATCTCATGTTCAACCTCTCGCTTGGGTGACAATCCCTAAGGCTCTTGAAACACTTCCTCGCAGGCTTCAATCAATTTTTGTAGTTGTTGGCATTGCTTGCCACTACATCCTTCAAAGGATGACTTCATCTCCAATTTATTTCCTTCTCCTTGCTACTTTCCTTATCTAAAAAACAACAAGACAAACTTCTTCATATCACCCATGATTCTTTCGGCCTGATGAGCATTGATCAGAGAGAGTTTGACATTGTCCTTGTGTGCATTTATGGCATATGATTTTCCTTCCTTTATCAACCTATACTAGTTAGCTATCCTTCTAAAAATGACATCCCTCATGTACAAGTATGGGCTTACCAATATGACTCCACATACAATTATAGGAACCACATCTGCAATCACTTCATCAACAAAATTTTGGTTGATGGAAAACTTCAATTTGCACTACTTGTTCACTTTCAATTCCACATCTTGCCTTACTTAGACTAGGGGGTATGGTTGTGGATGATCTCGTGTCTCTAGCTCAAGCTTCTCAACCAATTGTGTGGAGATCACGTTGGACTATGAACCAGGATCAAACAATCTATCCACCTTGTGGATGCAACCAACTAATTCCACCTGTTTCTGAAGATTAGTGCAATTGATCTTCCTTTCTAGGTCTGAGGTGCTATCCAACCATTCCTCAACACCCATTGATATTAATGCTTCATTTTTCTTATTCTATAAATGTGTGGGGTGCTTCTCAAAGTGCAATTTCCAACACTCCTCCTTAATGTGTCCCTTTCGATCATAACCTTTACATTGCTTGGAATAAGGGGTCATTTCTTGTGCTACTACCATAATATTCTTCTCATTCCACTTCTTATTGTTTTCCCTCTTTTTGTTGTTGTTGTTGTGGTTCTACTTGCTTGTCACTTTCATTTGTTTCCCTCGAGGTATTATGCTTTAACATTGGCCTTGTAAATTGTCTTTGATCTAAATAACATCAGTTGTCATTGAATCTAAGGTAGTAATGCTCCAAAATACTTGATTAACATGTCTAGAATTTTGAGAGTGACTCCCATCTTAATTTCTCTCTTCTTGAACTTTCTGGTGAACTCTTGCATTGATTGTCCCTGTCTCCATCTAGTAATGCCATGCTATATGTTGGTGTTCCTCTTATCCAATTGGGTAAAACTAGCCGTTGATCATGTCCTTGAACACCTCCCAATCAGTCACCAATGGCTCATACTCTAGTGCTTTGCTCGATGCATCACTCTCCCACTATGCCAAAGCATGGCCTTCAAGCTTCAACTAAGCAAAAGCAATATCTTGCTTTCCAGTTACTTCATGTACGTTGAAGTATACTTCCATTAGTTGTAGCCATTGGTTTAGCTTAATGGAATCCACTTCCCCAACATGTATCTTGATGTCCACTTTGGCCTCCACGTGGAAGGGTACTCGTGTCTTAGTATAACTTCATTCTCCTATCTTTGGCTCAGTCTTACACTTTGTCTCTAGATTCTTTTCTTTTTTCTTAAGGTCATCATGACAAGCCTATGTTGATGGTGTTTCCTTGAACTTCACTACTAATAGCTATGATACCATCAATGTCAGCATGGTCAAGCTCTACTCAAGTCAATCCAACCTAACCTTTGGATCTTCTTCCTCATTTTCTCCACGATGTTCCCTTTCCATTATTGGTTCTCTACTTCACTCTAGCCCTGACAACAACTCTTGTCCAATTATTTTGTAATCGCTAAGGGGAATTACCATACAGTTCTCACTGGGTGCATTCAAATCAGGCTTTGATACCATCTGGTCCATAAATGGAAGGATTACAGTCTATCCATTTCACCAACACCGAGTCCTCTGCAATACAAATATAATATTGAATGGAAAATATTATGAGATGGATTGTTAGTTCAATACAACGATGTAGCTACTTCAATTCACACTTCAATCAAACAAAAACACCCCATATCCACCATCAAATATCTATATATCTCTTTTTCTCTCACTAGTTGATGATAACTCAACCAACCATGCCAATAGTTGAGTCGACTAGATAATAGACCAATCGACCACCCAATAGATGAGTAGAACAAACAACAGAGAAGTCAAATAGGGAATGGGTAAGTTAGATAGGAAATGGGTAAATCAGCTAGGAAATGGGTAATTCGGCCATCTATGTGTCCAGTCAACCAAGGAAGATTAATCGATGAGGATAAATCCTAATGACCAAAGGGAAAACCTAGTTGACCAACAAGTGAAATTGACCCAATGAATAAGGGAAAATGATCAAGATGCGGAATGAGTTGACCAAAAATAAATTAAGTCAACCAAAGCAATCATACAATGTGTGGGAGGATAGTATGATGCGTGGGTGAAATGATTTGACTCAACAATAAGAATTTTCAATTCTAAAAGGTTGTACAATGCCAAAGGGATATCATTCGACTCTAACAAAGATGCAACACGACCATACATTGATGGGAGTGCATTCTAGATTACATATGGTCCATAGAAGGATGCAACATTGAATCAACACATGAAATGGTCACCCAAAGAGAGAGACTGGCCTATAGTGAGCGAGGAGAAACTAGTTGATAAAGAATCACAACCCAGTGAAGACATATGGGCTATGGAAAGTAAGAACACCACTAAGAAAAACGAATTTTACCTTAATGAAAACAATAACAGTCCGTAGGAGAGATGAATTACACCAACAATCATAAAAAATAAGTTTAACAACTTCCTATATACTTGCAACAACTCTGGAAGTAGAGCCATTGATTTCCAACTTCAAAATGGATGTACGGGCTTGGTTAAAGAGATGTTGGGCTGGTTCACTGGACCCTGGGGATCGTATCCATGGAAAACAAACTCAAATCACAATTAGCACATAGTTCTCTTTACTAAAACAACACTTAAACAACCATTAAATTACAATGCACTCTATTTATTCTCTTAGATAGTGAAAGACACATAAAAACAAGTAAATCCACACATAAAATTCAAAATTTACCTAGGAAACCCAAACAAGAAAACCAACATTCAATTTTCTTTGACCAAGCTCTTTATTATGTAGTAATGGGTATGTTGTAGGCTCTATGGTTCATCTGTATGCTCCTCAATGAAATCTAGGTAGCCTTCTACTTCATTCATAGCCAAAGAACCTCTCTTCCCTTGTGGGAAAACTAGATACATGAGACTGGGTCGATTGGGGGAATAACTGGAAGGTCAGGTGTTATTGGATAAATCCGTAAGTGCGGACACAAACCGATCTCCCTAGATCCACCTGGATCTAGAACAAATCAAGACAGAACATGACTCCTTCCCTAGATTCTAACCATTGAATTAAGTAGGATACAAGAACAAAGAACATACCTTATGAGCGCTTCCTTTGGTCTTTGTTGCTCCCACTTCACTCCAGTGCTCTCGTACAGTCAAGACCAAAACAATACAAACCAACCGAAGTGAAGAAAGCACAATCTATTCAATAGTCAATCTATGTATATGATC